>JADLZN010000275.1:0-191326 GCA_018155175.1 Sinocyclocheilus anophthalmus
CATACTTTTAGGTTAATTTAATTAGCTTTCTTCCATTCATCCATTGACAAATTGCCAGCAAAACCTCTCATACTGTATACACATAAAGATTTGATTTAAAGTCCAAAGTGTCATAAACAAGAGCTCAGCCTATAGAGTAAGCTGCTAAAATTGTATTGTCCTGTGTTGTAGTCCGGGTTTGTGAATAATTTTCCTTGATCCACTGGGTAAGTTTTACTGAACTTGGAGTGCACGTGAAAATTGCTGGAACTAGGATCTGATTTGTTGGGGAGGGTCGGACGTTAGGACTTGTAAAAGTTTGGACATGTTGTTTGCATAATTGTCGTAGTCGTGATCATGAATAGCCCCTTGTTTTTAATGCTTTGAAATGGATTTTTGTGGCATCCAAGAAATCAGTTTCTCTTGTGCAGATTCTGGCAAATCCTAGCGGTTGGGATCATACAATGCCCCCAAATGTATTCCAGGGATGGAAACTCTTGTAATGTAGAAGGGCATTCATATCGGTTTCTTTACAGGGGTCCTATGATGCTTCTTTTTATCAAAGTTGAGAGCGGTTTAGTACAACCCCACAACAAATCAAGACTAAGTTGTTTGAAAACATTATTTTTCACCTATTTTACATTATTACAACACCTCTCACCCCAGTCTGGCATGAACGGCTCAAATAGTTCCTGTATCAATTGAAGCCCACCTTCTGAAATACCCAAATGTGTTGTGATTGGTTAGCTTGGCCAGTGTGTGTTGTGATTGGTCAGATGGGCCAGTGTGTGTTGTGATTGGCAGCACTATGCGCTTGGTCGGGAAATGTCATGCCCCTTACAATAGCCACCTGCAAGCTTCAGTGTGAATATTGCGTCAAAATCAAATCAATTTGAGTGTGATTTAAACCCGGATGATTGTGACCACTCTAAGTTCGTCTGCCTTGGGTATGCTAGCGTGTCTCCGACATAGTGATATCACTTGTTGCCTTCTCTAGTGCAGCTCAACCAGGTCTCGTCCCATTCGTCGATATTTGTGATATCACAAATCCCGGAAAAGATGCGTTGTAGTCCAAACGAGTCGTTCGTTGTATTTTATTTAAGTGATTTCTGTTAAATAAAATATCCTCCTTTTATATTGGATTTTGAGCTTTGTAACTTTGCAGATATTTTTTTATGCTCCAACAGCAACATTACAGACTAACTAAAAAAGTGAAAAAGCATAATAGGACCATTTAAAGCAGCACTATGTTGAATCTAATTAGTGTGTGGTGCAGAAATCTGGGTCTTTATAAGTAGTGGTGTGTAAGAAGTCTATGGTGGTGGCATTAGTGGTTGCTTTCACCTTGATTCTGAGATATGATGACTGTTTAAAGTCTAGGAAAACTTCAAAGTCTTTATCTCCATGTTGTCATCCAAGTACCGGTAGTAACTAAAAGGTAATTTGGGTCGTTCGGGAAAAACTGTCTCCTCCCATTGCGCCATGTAGATATTGGCATACAAAGGGGAAAATGTATTTCCCATAGCTGTCCCTTTGACCTGTAAATAGTCTCATGTGCAATTAGTCAAATAGTCTCACTTTGCATTTGCAGGAGAATTCTAAGTTCTAAAAGTTGAAGAATTGCCTCATCCGGTCTAAAAGGATCTGGATTCTTGTTAAAGCAGTCTCTCACATCCTGAAAAAGCCAAAGTTGTCTCAATGCTGGTATAGAGGCTGTCTACATCCAGAGAAAGCAAACAAACAAAAAAACTTCTGGTGGAATCTAAAGTTTTAATCTTTCTTACAAAGTCATTTGTATCCTTAAGCTAACTGCTATGTTTGGTAGACGATAGGTTTAGATGAAAGTCGATGTTCTCAGTTCTGTAACTTTCGATACCACAATCTGAAACAATAGAGCGTCCGGGAGGCATAAAGAGGTCAGCTACTTGTCACAGGGATTGTGGATTTTGGGTAATAAGTAGAACCGTCTCGGTCTTGGATTGTGTTCCCCTTTTACGTAGTCTGGATGTAACCTTGTTTTAGAAGGGTTTGTACCATTTGTTTGATATGGGGTATAGACTCATGGAAAATTGGGGTTGGTAATAGAACACCTGGTCTTGTAACTGTCGGAGGCCCTCCTGTACATACTGAGGCTTGTCCATAATAACAATAGCACTGCCCCCCTTTTCTGCCGGTTTGATGATAATATTCCTTCTATGGGCTGCCAAAGAATCCAGTGCTGCTGTTTTAGATGACACATTTGAACAGGGGGATTGAGGGTTCACAATTAGTTTTCGCAAATGTTCATAGTTTTTGTCAGAAAAATCCCAAATTTGACTGGGCAATTGTTGGGGTGATGGTATCCAGGTTGATCTATTTCAGAAAAGTACCGCTTGCATTGTGTCTGTCCCTGAAAATAGACAGCTCTTTGCATTTTAGTATGGAATTGGTCAAAATCTGTTGAGAGAATGTGTCAAGTCACCTTTATTTATATAGCGCTTTTAACAATACAGACTGTGTCAAAGCAACTGAACACATTAATTAGGAAAATAGTGTTAATAATGCAAAATGATAATAGTAAACAATCAATTTTCAGTTCAATTTTCATTGAATTCAGTGATGTCATCATTTCCAGCGATATCATCGACTTGATTGCAAATGATTGCAAAGATACTATTTAAACTGAACTGAGCTGGATGAAGTGTCCCCAACTAAGCAAGCCAAAGGTGACAGCGGCAAGGAACCAAAACTCCATCTGTGACAGAATGGAAAAAAAACCCTTGGGAGAAACCAGGCTCAGTCAGGTGCCAGTTCTCCTCTGGCCAGCCAAAACATCAGTTCAATTCCGGCAGAAATTAGAATTAAGTTTCTACAATATTTAGTGGTAGTTTATCAGTGTTGACTGTCAGTTAATGCACATATGGCAGAAATGTCCGGAAAAATCAATTTAAGACGTAATAAAATGATGAACACTATTAACAGCAATTATTATGATGCAATCAAACTTATAGCAAAATGTGGTAGTTCTGTATGTTGTTTCAGGGTTGGCATAATCTGAGGTCCTCTGAGGGGTTGGCATAATCTCTTCTCAGGTGTTCTGGATCCAGACTGAAGCTTGTGTAAATCCTAGTTACCCGTGACAAAAACAGAGAAACAAATAGAGAAATATTAGCATAGCTGCTGTTCAAACCAAGCAAAATTTATTAGTTTAACCCAAACTAAAGAATAATAATGCATTTGATCAGATATAACTGCAGTAAAAAATTATGAGATGCATTATTTGAATGCTTGCTCAAAGAGATGCGTCTTTAATCTAGATTTAAACCGAGAGAGTGTGTCTGAACCCCGAACGTTATCAGGAAGGCTATTCTAGAGTTTGGGAGCCAAATGCGACAAAGCTCTACCTCCTTTAGTGGACTTTGCTATCCTAGTAACTACCAAGAGTCCAGAGTTTTAGGGAGCGTGATGGATTGTAGCGTGATAGAAGACTAGGTTAGGTACGCAGGAGCTAACCCATTAACCTAGGCTCCTTATAGGCAAGTAATAGTATTTTGTAACTGATACGGAACTTTATAGGTAGCCAGTGCAGAGACTGTAATATTGGGGTAATATGATCATATTTTCCTGACCTGGTAAGGACTCTAGCCGCTGAATTTTGAACTACCTGTAGCTTGTTTACTGAAGATGCAGGACAACCACCTAGCAGTGCATTACAGTAGTCCAGTCTAGAGGTCATGAATGCATGAACTAGCTTTTTTTGCATCAGAAACAGGTATCATGTTTCATAGCTTGGCAATGTTTCTTAAGATGGAAGAATTCTGTTTTTGTAACATGGGAAATATGATTTTCAAAAGACCAGTTGTTGTCTAATATAACACCCAATTTTTGACTGTAGAGGAAGTAACAGTACATCTGTCTTGTTGCAAATTGTAATCCACGAGATTCGGTGTACTGTCTTTTGGTCCAATAAGTAATATCTCTGTCTTATCCGAATTTAATAGGAAAAAATTATTGATCATCCAATCTTTTAAATTTTTAACACACTCTGTTTCACATTTTTAACACAACTGTTAGCCTTCGAGAATTTAGATGTTTCATCTGGTCTTGTTGAGATATATAGTTGAGTATCATCGGCATAACAGTGGAAACTAATTTTTTTAAAACTTTTTTAATAATATTACCAAGTGGCAACATGTATATTGAAAATAGCAGTGGACCTAGGACAGATCCTTGTGGCACCAAATGTTTTACTGGTGATAATTGCGATGACTACACTTTTTAAATGAACAAGGTGGTAGCGATCGGACAGGTATGATCTAAACCATCTTAAAGCCTGCCCTGGAATACCTGTATAGTTTTTTGTATCGATCTATGAGTATGTCATGATCTATAGTGTCGAACGCAGCATAAGATCAAGTAAAACTAGCAATGAGATTCAGCCTTGGTCTGATGCAAGAAGCAATTCATTTGTAATTTTAACAAGTGCAGTTTCTGTGCTATGTTGGGGCCTGAAACCTGACTAATTCTTCATAGAGATCATTTTTTTGTAGGAATGATCACAATTGAGCAGACACAACTTTTTTCTAAAATTTTAGACATAAAAGGAATATTTTAAATGGGTCTGTAATTTGCCAGTTCGCTAGGATCTAGTTGTGGTTTCTTAGTAAGAGGTTTAATAACCGCCAGCTTGAATGTTTTGGGATGTGACCTAAAGACAACTACGAGTTAATAATATTGAGAAGCGGTTCTTCTGCTACAGGTAACAACTCTTTTATTAATTTAGTGGGTACAGGATCTAACATGCATTTTGTTGGTTTAGATGCAGTGATAAGTTTTTTTAGCTCTTCCTGTCCTATAGCTGTAACGCACTGCAGACAGCCCCGAAGGGTCCACCAGTCAAACCGCGCGGGCGGGGCTCTCCCGAACTACCACAACTATCATCTTCAACCCTCCACCTCCCTCCTCTGCCTCCTCCCCCCCTTCCCCTATCCCCATCCTTCCTCTTACCTCACCACTCCTCTTGCCCTTCTTTTCTTTTCTATCCCCTTTACTCCATCCCCTTCCTCCCTCCCTCCTCTCTTTTCCTCCCTCCTTTCTTCCTCGGCCTCTTCTTCTCCCTTTCTATTCCTTTCCCCTCCCTTCTCACTTCCCTTCCTTTCTCGACCCCTCCATCCCTCCTCTTCCTCTTTTTCTTTCCTTAATCTTTTTACTCTCCTCCTCCTCGATCGTCCCTTCTTTCTTTCCCCCGCCTCTATCCTTCTTTCTTCCTTTACTTTTTGAGTAACAACCTGTAATTACATGTGGTATTTTTGTTTCACATGCTTTTCCAGATGTATCAGCATTTACCTAACCCCAGAAGCCGGTAGTATCCCCCTGAGAAGCTACGCAAACAGCTGTCATTATCGCGAACGATTTCTAAGCTTCCAGATCTCGCGAATACAATTGTCTGGGGTTTTTTTGCGTAACTTGTCAGTGAACTACGGCTATGTGTAGTAAATGCTGCTCCATCTGAAAGCACGTGATGATGATTACAGAACCGGCTTTTTTAACAAAACGCGCATGACAATCGCATTCGATTAATCGTGCAGGCCTAGCTTGAGCTAAGGTAAATTTGCTTCATGGAACCAAATCATTTGACAATAAGTCAGACTAACTGAAATAAGCTTGGCTTATTTGGTAAACCAGTTTTATGAAACAGGCCGGAGGTGTTGTCAGAATGTGGTGATTTGAGAGCTTAAATCAGTGAAATCATTTTGTGATTCCGGTTTTGTTTTTTTCCAAGGGCTGTTTGAACGTGCGTGAAACAGGGTTTTGAGTCACTGCATTTTATGCTGATGGTTATGAAAGGTTCCTAATAACTAAACAAAAACTAATCTTATAAGTAAAGTTAAGTAAAACTGTTAATTGATTCAGGGCTACTTTTAAATGTAATCTTGATGATCAGAAATGGTGACATCTCAGAGACATTCAAAAATAAACATACAATGACTGTAATCTATATTTACACAAAACGCTCCAATGTTTCTTTCACAAGATTCTCCATCACTATTCTCCGGCGACTGAATTCTCGCTTACTATGAAGTGATATACGAGAGAAATGAGAAGCAGCTTTTCTTTTACTCAGTTGCTGATGCGCTCTACTCTCACAAACAATGTGCATTAATGTTAGATGTAGCATTACAGTCTTACATTAAATAATTAATATATTTCACGTTGTTTAAGATAGCCTGCAGGGGCAGCATTGACTTAAAACTTTGAAAGAGAAAAACAAACCTTTCTTCAGCCAAATCACAGATGCAGGAGCACGGCGCCGTCTTATGACGTCACACCACCAGCCCAAAATAAAAGTCCTGTTCAAACACCAATGTCAGAAGTGCTGGAAAAATGACATGCAATAAAAGTAAACCCTTCAAACAATAAAACATTGAATACATGTTTAATCTAGTTGTGTGCTGAAAATAACTGCTAATGAAAGATTAAAAACGGTCAGGTTTAAATGCAGAAACCATAGAAGCTTTGCCAATAAAACTAAATCTGTTAGGGCCACAGATTATTCAAAAAAAATTTTTTTTTTAAATGCAACAATAACTAGGTAACGAGGTATTATTAGTTGTGCAAAATTAAAAATTTGACTTTATAAATGAATCATACACACAGATAGTTAGATAGTTTTTCCACATTAAATTCAGATGTTATTACAGTATTTATATTGCAGTGTTTTTAATATTATGAAATAAAACACTAAAAATCTACATATGTATACTTATGAGCTATTTACGGGGCATGGTTTTATTGTAAATTAGGGCTGCTAGTCGATTACAATTTTTAATCTAATTAATTACATGTCAATGAATTAATCTAATTTATCACAAAATTAATCTGACTGTGAAAATACCCACAAAAGATTATTTAAAGCTATTTTTGTGTTAAATGAGAAAGTATCACATAGACATTACAAATTGTACCTTTAGAAAGAAATATTTTGTTTGATTCTACATAAAATGTATTTATTACACAAACATTAAGGCTACAACGGCCTAACAAACTATGGAACATAAAAGAAGATAATTTGTGAATCATCTCAGTATTTTTTGTTCATACAATGAAAGTCGCTTTATTACCAACAGTCTTCAAAATACCTTCTTCTATGTTCCACAAAAGAAAGTAAATCATTCAGGTTTGAGTAAATGATGACAGAATTTACATTTTTTTGGTTGAACTATTAAATTATTAACTGACTATTAACTAACTAACTAATTATAGAGCTATATACATTTGAAAATATAATACAACAATCCTCCTAATAAATAAACCAAAACTAACTTCCGCATGTGGTGGTAACTGTCTTTAATTGAAAGTATTTAAATTATTTTTCAAATAAACTATGATTTATAGGCCGCTAAATATCCAAAATATATTTGTAATAGAACATTTATTGATTAAAACATTGATGGATGATAAAACAGATACATATAAAAAAATATATGCTTAAGTACAGTAATTGGGCATTTTAATTTAGCAAAAATAAATAAAAATAAATTTTATATAGATCTAATGATATATATATATATATATATATCTATATATAGATATATATATGCATTTGGATGTTTTCGCAATGCCGGCAAGGGGCAGTCCATCGTGTTAAGGCCATTGCACACAGAGTCTGAAATGTTTGCACGTTGAAAAATAAATACGACCTCACTCTGTTTCAATCATGTTTACACAGTGCCTCCAAAACGTTCGTCCGTCATAAAGAAAAGTTTGGATCGGGTTCGATTTTAATTCAGAGCCACCGTACAAGCGAACAACAAAATCCAGAATGGCGACTGTCAAGTTGATCCACTTCATCTCGCAGCACAAAACACTGCCAAATTGTGAGAAAATTGCAAAATTGGTGTGTCTTTTGATATGTGGCTCCGTCATCGTAAGCAAGCATCAAAACTGAGCTCTGACCTCCTGACGTCTTTGAATCGCCTTGATAAGCCCTCTGCTCCTGAATCGGAGGGGAACTCTCCGTCCTCCTCAGAGCTCAGGAGAGGAACCCAATATTTCTTTCGCATGTGTCCGCGGGTCTTAAAGTATTAACGTTGATAATCCATTAAGAAAATTAAATACTTAGAGTATTAAAAATTCTTAAATGCCATTTTCCAAGGTATTACATTTTGTATCATCTTTTCATTGTGTATATTTGTCGAACAGTGGGGTTCTGTGTAGTTTATTTATAGAATCCCGCAAGATTTGACTTCATCTGTTACAGCGCTCACTGACTACGCTGCTGCGTGATAAGGGCTTGTTGATCCCGCTCTCGCTGAATTTCTGACCATTACCGCATGCTCCCATCCGCTCCCGCAATTCTTGTCCGCTCCCGCAAATATTCTAATACTGTATATAATTTTTGTGCATTAGGGCACCGCTATCAATATGTGGGGTATTTAAATCCCCTTTGAATGAGCGCTCGCAATCGTAGTTTCGATTTTGCGATCGCACGCGCACTGTTTAAAAAGGGAGCACATCCTACGATATAAGATATTTGTCAATGAGCTCGGGATCTGTTGAGGAGCAAATCCTCCAACATCTTGTCATTTATCTCTCCTTACTTTTGACCCGTGATTAGTCAAATCTGCAGCTCGTGTTGGATGCAGGGTTGTTGTCGTTTTTTTCTCCATGAAATTGGGCTGCTTTTAAACTGTTGCCATGGATTGATTTTCCCCAGTGGGTTAAAGGTTTTAAATATTGCATACTTTACATTTGGTTGTAATGCTTGTACTGAAACATTTTTGCATTCTACCTGTAATAAAACTGTACAAAATGTTTTGGGCCACACTAGTAGGAAGCATTTGAGCTGTGTTTATGATAAATGTGCATAACAGTGACTGTAAAATATGTATTTTAGGGATGGAAATTACATTTTTATTTGGAACATGGTAATTGCGTTACTTTGTGCATCCCAACCCCATGCCAGTAAAAAAAAAAAACTGCCCAATTAAAATGATGTAATAGTTGTGATCATTATTTTACCTTCCATGATCATTCAGACACAATCAGGTGCAGTACTGACACTCTGTCAAGTCTGCATCAAATCAAGCACTCCGTAATCACAGCTAAACTGTCTGATCATTCATATGTTTGTCATGAGAAGTGTTCCACAAAACAGCTATGGTTTGAGTTTTTTTTGATAAATACATCTTTTGAGTATACTGCGTGAACTCATTGCCCCGTTAGCTCGGGGAGCTTTATTTTCCCTACTCAAGTTTTGTCAGTTGTTTTGTTTATTGGGTTGCATTGTTTAGTCACTTAATTAATTCTCTTGTGCTTCGTTCCCCACTTTTGAATTATGTTGCATTGATAAGGAGTTATTACAAAGTAAGTCAGTTTAGTTGCGCTATCTTACAATCAATAAATGTAAGTTAAAGTGTCGCGGATGTAACCGGTTAAAACTTGGAGTGGCGATGAGGTCTTAAAATGTATGGAAAGAGTCTTAAAAAGGTATTAAATTTAACTCCATGATTCCGGTATATACCCTGCTTTCTTTTTCTCTTTTTAAGAAAAGAGAGGACAACAAAATCATCCTCACTGCTTGAAGACTCCATTTAGTACTGTTTTGCTAATTTTTTTTGCAACGGATTAATTAATGCGCATCATACTCGGTGTGCAAGATTTCTCTGCGTGACAAGCGTTTTTTTTTCGTATTTGTTATCCTAAAAATTTATGAAGATTTTGGACAATGACCTTTTGTCACAGTATCAAATATAAGCCAGTCTCTCTTTAAACCATCGTCACTGAAACACCATCTCTCGCTAAAACACCTAGAACCGTCATGACGTTCTGATGTTTGCTTATCACGTTTCCGTTCCGACGTAACCAGTATGTCGGCCATGTGTACACCGGGCGCGACACGCGCCAACAGCTAAAGTCTGTCTACACTGAATGCCACAAATCAACCGTTAAAAATCACTTCAACTCAGTGCGTCATAAACACAACTTGTACTGTTGGGGATTTGGGAGATAACGAATTGTTGAATTAAGTCGTTATTTTTGTTTTCTTCGCATACAGAAAGTATTCTCGTCACTTCATAAAATTCAGATTGAACCACTGATGGCAGATGGACTATTCTGACGATGTCTTTCATACTTTTCTGGACCTTGACAGTGTAATTTACTTGGCAGTCAATGGGACAAAAATATCTTAAAGGGGTCATATGAGCTATTTCAAGTTTTCCCTTTCTCTTTGGAGTGTTACAAACTGATTGTGCATTGATAAAGAATATCTCTTTGGTTCTGAGACTTTAGTCTTTGCAACTTCAGGGATCTTATCTAAGTTAAGACTGCCGCGCCCCCCTAAAATGGCTCGTTCTAACACGCCCCCACATATCTACCTCACTATGTGGAAATATTTGCATAATGCCGCCCAAATGTTCATGCAAAGAAAGAAGGCGTGGTTTCAGTAACTGCAGTTAGTGTTGATGCAGCCATGTCAGGGAGACGCTGTTTTTCTAGGCGAAAGCAAAAGTACTTTTTTTTGGCCTTCCGAAAGTAGATGCATTTGGGAATTTTTAAGATTACTTACAACAGAACAGCAATACATTTTATGCAATCTGGCACTTCGGAATCAGCTACTGTTTTGTTATTAGTTTAAGTATTTGCTATTGACTGTTCAAATGCGGAGTTTTGCGCATGGTGTGAGAGAAAGAGAGAGAGAGAGACAGAAAGAGAGACAGAGAGAGAGAGAGAAAGAGAGAGAGAGATAGAGAGAGCGTCACATCAAAGTGGAGTCGGCTGTCTTAACCGTGGCTTTGTTGCAAACACATAGCAGCTTCATCACTGTTTCTGTCACGCAACTCTGTTCCCCTTTCGGGTTCTGTCTTTACATTTATTTTGAAACATGAAGCTCGCGATTATGGTAAGGGGCGTTACATTTCCGACGAGTGCTTGCGGCGTTCGGCCAATCACAATGCACTGGGTCAGCTGGCCAATCAGAGCAGACTGCGCTTGTCGGAAGGAGGGACTTTGTAGAAAACTATGCCCCGCCTCTCTCAAACACTTAGAGGACCTACAATAATGTACAGTATTTGAAAAATAATGTGTTTTTTGAACATTAAAGCATGTCAACATATTCTGTTACACCAAATACACAAAATAATGATCTTTAAAAAAGCATCATATGACCCCTTTAAATTGTGTTCTGAAGACGAACAAAGTTTTTACGGGTTTGGAACGACATGGGGGTAAGTGATTAATGATAACAATTTTAATTTTGGGGTGGAGTAACCCTTTAATGTTATTATCCGCAACAAAGGGTGATGCATTCCTCTTCTACCAGGTCGATCGTTTAGAACACAACAAGACAACATCCACTGGATGGCCACAACAGGGGAAGCAATGGCAGACCATTGGCATAAACATTTAAACTTGAACAAAAAGATTTAAAAAAAAAAGGCAAAATGGATTACATTGAATGGGAACACAGTTAACCTCTCCCAAGTGTGCGTCGTCTCGGGTGGAAATAAGTTTACTCAAAGGATTATCCTTCATCCCATCACATTTAGTAAAGCCTCAGGACAGACACATTCTCAAATCACGTCACTTCCTGTTTGTTGCTGCTGTGTGTTTTGAGTTTGAGCTCTGTCAAGTTAAATCTTTATCGTCTATTTTTTATCTTAAAATCAATTTTATACTCCATCAGTTTCGGTTCTATAACGTGTGAATATATCCCCTATCATATTCTACAACATAAACAGTCAGAGCGCCTTGTTATCACTAATTCTATTTTTGACTTCCCGAGTCTGCTATTAGCATATAGCCCCTTAGCTTTTTTTTTTTGTTTTTTCGGTTTTTCCTACCAGCAATGGTGGTTGCCGCTAATCTCGCTTACATTAGTAATACACTATTCACTGTTACTTGCTTTAATGGCGGATGTGTGTCTACCTTTGAGTGCAGGTGAGGACGCGCTCGAGCTGGAGGCAGTGGATTGAAGCAGATCCGTGACCTGGTGACGAAGCAGACCCAGCTGAGAGAGCGGAGAGCCGCGCTGGAAACATCCCGGCCTGATGCTCACAAGTCCGGTGTAAGTATACAGTGCGCTGCTAACTCTCCCACCACCTCTACTGCGTGTGTTTCTCTGCACAGGCCCGGTGCACCCAGGACGCGATCTTCCCAGTTGTCCTTCACCCCGGCGCCGGGACACCTCGGACCCTGGGTGCACCCGCCACGGAAGACACGAGCCAGTCCCGGTCGACGAACTCCTACCCTCCCTCCCCCTCCATCGCCTCCGGTCTTCGAGATCTCCACCCGGAACTGCTTCGCTCCCCTCCGCGATACGGAACGCGACGCTGTGATCATCGGAAGACTCCCTCGGCTTGGCACTCCATGCACTTTAGCCTGACTGTAAAGTGGCACACTCACTGTTTCCCTGGTGCTCGTGTTCTCTATGTTTCTACGCATATACCCACGATCCTGAAGGGCGACGAGAGCACCGGAGCGGTCGTGCTTCACGCGGGGGCTAACGACACCAAGCACGGAGATGCTGAAGAGTGACTTCAGGAGCCTGATCGAGACGGTGCGCGCGCACATCGCCCGCGACGACGATCATAGAGTCAGGACCGCTACCCACGTATCAACGAGGACACGAAAAGTTCAGTAGACATTTTGCTTTAAATGAATGGTTATTGTAATGGTGTAAAGAACAGAAACTGCTCTATGTTAATAATTGGAATCTTTTCTGGGAACTAGGCTTTTTCGTACTGATGGCCTGCACCCCAGCAGAGTCGGAGCGGAACTCATTTCGGACAACATCTCCAGGACGCTAAGCACCATATGACTAGTAAGTCAAATCACAAATAACTGCCCTGATGACTTGTGTACTACCCGCTTAAATGATAGTCTTTATAATTGGACATCACAAATACTTCTGTGTCCGTTCCCCGAATAGGAGGTCAATATAAATTTATCAGGATCCTAGAAAAAACCTGATCGGATTAAAACATTTTTTTATTTATTTTACATTTTTCTGGTTTAAAGTTTGGGCTCCTAAACATTAGATCACCCTCACCCAAAGCAGTTATTGTAAATGAAATGATCACAGATAATCGTTTTGATGTACTCTGCTTGACTGCAACCTGGCTAAAACCTAATGATTATATTGGTCTAAAATGAGTCTACTCCACCAAGCTACTAGTATAGGCATGAGCACCGACAGACTGGCCGTGGGGTGGCGGGGTTGCAGCAATTAATAGTGATATTCATCATGTTACTCAGAAACTAAAGGATACAGGTTTGTAACTCCTTCGAACTACTAATCTTATGTTACACTGTCAGATAATGAAAAAGAAATCTATTGTATCTCTTGCTCTGGCTACTTTGTATAGACCACCAGGGCCATATACACATTTTCTAAAATAATTTGTAGATTTCCTCTCAGACCTATTGGTTATTGTTGATAAAGCGCTAATTGTCGGAGTTTTTAATATTCACGTTGATAATACAACTGATGCATTAGGACTTGCGTTTACTGTTAATAAACTCTTTTGGAGTCGAGCAAAACGTCACCGGGCCCACTCATCGTTTTTAATCATACGCTAGATTTAATTATAATCGCATGGAATTGATCTTACTTATATAGATATCGTACCTCAAAGCAAGGATATTACTGACCATTTCCTTGTATCGTGCATGCTGTAAAAAAAAAAAAAGCATATTACTGATATTAACTATATGGCTCCGCGTTATCGTCCGGGCTGAACTATTGTTCCAGCCACCAAAGACTAATAGTCTGCCTGATTTATCTCAACTGCTCTGTTTACCCATAAGTACAACATGAACTCGACCACAATAACTGAGCAACACTGGTACGATTTTCTCTAACCTTTTTCAATTTGATTGGGGCAACAGCTTCTAATGTATAAGAGAAAAACGTACTGCGCCATGGTACAACAGTAATACCCATTCTCTCAAGAAAAAAACTTGTAGTCTTGAGCGCAAATGGAGAAAAAACTAACTTGGAAGTTTTTAGAATTGCGTGGAAAAACAGTATGTCCAGCTATAGACAGGCTCTAAAAGCTGCCAGGGCCTAGCATATCCACAAACTCATAGAAAATAACCAAAACAATCCAAGGTTTTTATTTAGCACAGTGGCTAGATTAACAAATAACCAGATGCCACCCGATCTAAATATTCCTCACAGTTTAATAGTAATGACTTTATGAATTTCTTCACTGATAAAATAGATAACATCAGAAATACAATAACAAATGTAGATTCTACAGCGTATAATACTTTAGCTTCATTCATCGCACCAAAAGATAAACTGCAGTGCTTTACAGCTATAGGACAGGAAGAGCTAAATAAACTTATCACTGCATCTAAACCAACAACATGCCTGTTATATCCTGTACCCACTAAATTACTAAAAAAGTTGTTACCTGTAGCAGAAGAACCACTTATCAATATTATTAACTCATCGTTATCTTTAGGTCACGTCCCAAAACCATTCAAGCTGGCGGTTATTAAGCCTCTTATTAAGAAACCACAACTAGATCCTAGTGAACTGGCAAATTACAGACCCATCTCAAATCTTCCTTTTATGTCTAAAATTTTAGAAAAAGTTGTGTCTGCTCAATTGTGCTCCTTCCTGCAAAAAAAAGATCTCTATGAAGATTCAGGCCCCACCATAGCACAGAAACCGCACTTGTTAAAATTACAAGTGACTTGCTTCTTGCGTCAGACCAAAGGCTGTATCTCATTGCTAGTTTTAACTTGATCTTAGTGCTGCGTTCGACACTATATCATGACATACTCATAGATCGATTACAAAACTATACAGGTATTCAAGGGCAGGCTTTAAGATGGTTTAGGATCCTACCTGTCCGATCGCTACCACCTTGTTCATTTAAATGGGGAGTCATCTCAATTATCACCAGTAAAATATGGAGTGCCACAAGGATCTGTCCTAGGTCCTCTGCTATTTTCGATATACATGTTGTCCCTTGGTAATATTATTAGAAAATATGGGATTATTTTCCATTGTTATGCTGATGATACTCAATTATATATCTCAACAAGACCAGATGAACTTCTAAATTATCTAAGATAACAGTGTGTTAAAAATGTAAAAGAGACTGTGTGTAAAAATTTAAAAAATGTAAATTAGCTGACCAATAATTTTCTCCTATTAAATTCGGATAAGACAGAGATATTACTGATTGGACCAAAAGACTGTACACCGAATCTCGTGCATTACAATTTGTAACTAGACGGATGTACGGTTACTTCCTCTACAGTCAAAAATCTGGGTGTTATATTAGATAGCAACTTGTCTTTTGAAAATCATATTTCCCATGTTACAAAAACAGCATTCTTCCATCTTAGAAACATTGCCAAGTTACGAAACCTGATACCTGTTTCTGATGCAGAAAAGCTAGTTCATGCATTCATGACCTCTAGACTGGACTATTGTAGTGTACTGCTAGGTGGTTGTCCTGCATCTTGAATAAACAAGCTACATGCTACATAAATGCTGCTGCTAGAGTCCTTACCAGGTCAAAAAATATGATCATATTACCCCAATTTACAGTCTCTGCACTGGCTTCCTATTAAGTTCTGTATCAGTTACAAAATATTATTACTTTGCCTATAAGGCCCTTAATGGGTTAACCTAACTAGTCTTCTACCACGCTACAATCCATCACACTCCCTAATGTCGCAAAACTCTGGACTTTTGGTAGTACCTAGGATAGTAAATTCCTCTAAAGGAGGTAGAGCTTTTTCGCATTTGGCTCCCAAACTCTGGAATAGCCTTCCTGATAACGTTCGGGGTTCAGACACACTCTCTCGGTTTAAATCTAGATTAAAGACGCATTATTTGAATGCTTGGCCACAGAGAGGTATCGCTAATCTTTTACGCGTTATATCTTGATCAAATGCCATTATTATTCTTTTAGTTTGGGTTAAACAATAAATTTTGCTTGGTTTTGAACGCACTATGCTAGTTTTCCCTATTTGTTTCTCTGTGTTTGACATCCCTTGGTAACTAGGATTTACACAAGCTTCATTCTGGATCCAGAACACCTGAGAAGAGATTATGCCAACCCCTCAGAGGACCTCAGAATGCCACCCTGAAACAACATACACAACTACCACATTTTGCTATAAGTTTGATTGCATCATTATAATAATTGCTGTTAATAGTGTTCAACATCTGTTTGATTACGTCTTTAATTGAATTTTCCGTACATTTCTGCCATATGTACATTAACTGACAGTCACCACTGATCAGCTACCACTAAATATTGTAGAAACCTTAATTTCTAATTTCGCTTGGAATTGAACTGCTGGTTTTGTCTGGTCATAGGAGAACTGGCCCCCCGACTGAGCCTGGTTTTCTCCCAAGGTTTTTTTCTCCATTCTGTCACCGGTGGAGTTTTGGTTCCTTGCCGCTGTCGCCCCTGGCTTGCTTAGTTGGGGACACTTCATCCATCTCAGTTCAGTTTAAGTAGTATCTTTGCAATCATTTGCAATAAAGTCAACGATATCGCTGGAAATGATGAATCACTGACGCAATGATGAACTGCCTTTAACTGAAAAATGTGTTTTTACTATTGTCACTTTGCATTATTGACACCATTTTCCGAATTAATGCTTTTCAGTTGCTTTGACACAATCTGTATTGTTAAAAGCTCTATATAAATAAAAGGTGACTTGACACATTCTCTTCACAATTTTGACCAATTCCATACTAAAATGCAAAGAGCTGTCTATTTTCAGGGACAGACACAATGCAAGCGGTACTTTTCTGAAATAGATCAACCTGGATACCATCACCCCAACAATTGCCCAGTCAAATTTGGGATTTTTCTGACAAAAACTATGAACATTTGCGAAAACTAATTGTGAACCCTCAATCCCCCTGTTCAAATGTGTCATCTAAAACAGCAGCACTGGATTCTTTGGCAGCCCATAGAAGGAATATTATCATCAAACCGGCAGAAAAGGGGGGCAGTGCTATTGTTATTATGGACAAGCCTCAGTATGTACAGGAGGGCCTCCGACAGTTACAAGACCAGGTGTTCTATTACCAACCCCAATTTTCCATGAGTCTATACCCCATATCAAACAAATGGTACAAACCCTTCTAAAACAAGGTTACATCCAGACTACGTAAAAGGGGAACACAATCCAAGACCGAGACGGTTCTACTTATTACCCAAAATCCACAATCCCTGTGACAAGTAGCTGACCTCTTTATGCCTCCCGGACGCTCTATTGTTTCAGATTGTGGTATCGAAAGTTACAGAACTGAGAACATCGACTTTCATCTAAACCTATCGTCTACCAAACATAGCAGTTAGCTTAAGGATACAAATGACTTTGTAAGAAAGATTAAAACTTTAGATTCCACCAGAAGTTTTTTTGTTTGTTTGCTTTCTCTGGATGTAGACAGCCTCTATACCAGCATTGAGACAACTTTGGCTTTTTCAGGATGTGAGAGACTGCTTTAACAAGAATCCAGATCCTTTTAGACCGGATGAGGCAATTCTTCAACTTTTAGAACTTAGAATTCTCCTGCAAATGCAAAGTGAGACTATTTGACTAATTGCACATGAGACTATTTACAGGTCAAAGGGACAGCTATGGGAAATACATTTTCCCCTTTGTATGCCAATATCTACATGGCGCAATGGGAGGAGACAGTTTTTCCCGAACGACCCAAATTACCTTTTAGTTACTACCGGTACTTGGATGACAACATGGAGATAAAGACTTTGAAGTTTTCCTAGACTTTAAACAGTCATCATATCTCAGAATCAAGGTGAAAGCAACCACTAATGCCACCACCATAGACTTCTTACACACCACTACTTATAAAGACCCAGATTTCTGCACCACACACTAATTAGATTCAAAAGTCTTCTTTAAAGGGTTCCTAGTACTTTTTCACTTTTTTAATGTTAGTTTAGTGTGTAATGTTGCTGTTTGAGCATAAAAAAATATCTGCAAAGTTACAACGCTTAAAGTCCACTTCAAAAGGAGATATTTTATTGAACAGAAATCACTTTTCAAAAACTACAACGAACGGCTCGTTTGGACTACAGTTTGTTTTCTGGGTTTTGTGATATCACAAATATCGACGAATGTGATGAGATCTGGTTGAGCTGCACTAGAGAAGGTAATGAGTGTTATCACTATGTCGGAGATACGCTAGCTTTCCCAAGACAGACGAACTTAGAGTGGTTACAATCATACGGGTTTAAATCACACTCAAATTGATTTGATATTGACGCAATATTAACACTGAAGCTCACAGGCGGCTATGGTAAGGGGCATGACATTTCCCGACCAGGCGCCGAGTGCTGCCAATCACAACACACACTGGCCCAGCTAACCAAATCACAACACACACTGGCCCAGCTAACCAATCACAGCACTTGTTGATTTCAGAAGGTTGCCTTCAATTTGATACCGAACCTATTTCGAGCCTTTCATGCCGACTGGGAAAGAGGTGTTGTAATAATGTAAAATATGTGAAAAATAATGTGTTTTTCAAACAATTAGTCTTGATTTTGTTTTTGGGGTGTACTAAAACAGCCTCAATCTTGTAAAGAGCATAATAGGACCCCTTTAAAGAAACCGATATGAATGCCCTTCTACATTACAAGAGTTTCCATCCCTGGAATACATTTGGGGGCATTGTATGATCCCAACCGCTAGGATTTGCCAGAATCTGCACAAGAGAAACTGATTTCTTGGATGCCACAAAAATCCATTTCAAAGCATTAAAAACAAGGGGCTATTCATGATCACGACTACGACAATTATGCAAACAACATGTCCAAACTTTTACAAGTCCTAACGTCCGACCCTCCCCAACAAATCAGATCCTAGTTCCAGCAATTTTCACGTGCACTCCAAGTTCAGTAAAACTTACCCAGTGGATCAAGGAAAATTATTCACAAACCCGGACTACAACACAGGACAATACAATTTTAGCAGCTTACTCTATAGGCTGAGCTCTTGTTTATGACACTTTGGACTTTAAATCAAATCTTTATGTGTATACAGTATGAGAGGTTTTGCTGGCAATTTGTCAATGGGTGACAAAGTATAATTTAAACATTAACCTAAACATATACAGTGTACTGTTAATCGGTGACATCACTTGCATGGAGTGCGAAAATTAGCTGAAAATAGTTCAAACGCATTTTGATCTTTCATGGTAAACAGATAATGATAAAAAAAATATTCTCTGATTTCAGGAGCGATAGAAAGAAACTATCCACAACAGAGACAACATTTCTGAAGGGGGTTGCTGACAGAGAAGTAGGAAATACAGGTGAACTGAAGAAGCTCATTAAATAATTTCATATGCATTTTTAAAAAAAATATATATTTCACCTACATAACCATATGGTGCAGAACATTATTTTGTGTATTTGGTGTAATGAAATGTGTTTATGCGGTTTAAAGTTATAAAAACACATTATTTTCCACAGCGGCCTAGTGTGAGTGAAAGCCCCGGCTTAGCGTGAGCTGAAGCCGGACAAGAGTGAGCTGAGGCGGCGGGGTCGAGAACTCCGGTCCCGGCGAAGGAGCGGTGAATACGGTGAAAGCCGATCCGGCGATCCTCAATGCAAAGTTGTAGTATTTCCTCAGCAAACAGCACGGATCAGCTCTAGGCATGACGAAGCGTATCTCGTCCTCTTTTGAAGGCCAAACAAAGTAGTTTTGCTTTGAAACACACAGCGCCTTCACGACATGCGGCTGCAGCAACAATACTACATCGAGAATAAAAGTTACGCCTTCTTTCTTTGTGAACATTTGGGCGGCGTTATGCATATATTCCCACATAGTGAGGTAGATATGTTTGGGGCGTGTTAGAACGAGCCGTTTTTTGGTAGGCGTGGTTGACTCTTATTTTTTTTTATAAAGAATATCTCTTTGGATTTGATTTTAGTCTTTGCAACTTTACAGAGCTTCTTTCTGCACCAAGAGCTTGTAACACTCCAAAAAAAAAATTTTTAATCGCATCATATGACCCCCTTTAAGACCTCGTGCCAATGCTGGGGGCTGACGGGGCCTGTGGTGATGCTGGAAAATATTGTAACCACATTTTATAATCTTGGTCTGGTCTTAGTCTTCCTGAAGGACATCACTGGACCCTTGCTGGATCCTCTCCAGTTTTCTTACAGAGCAAACAAGTCTGTGGATGATGCAGTCAACATGGGACTGCATTACATCCTGCAACAACTCAACAGACCTGGAAATTATGCAAGGATATTATTTGTGGACTTCAGTTTGGCCTTCAACACCATCATCCCAAACCTCCTCCTGCCCATACTATCTCAGCTCTCCGTGCCCACCTTCATCTGTCAGTGGATAACTAGCTTCCTGACAAGACAGGCAGCAGCTAGTGAAGCTGGTCAAACTCACATCCAGGACTCTCACGATCAGCACTGTTCGACATTCAAACTTCCCATCCACCTTAATCGGAATACAGTCGCAATATAGAGTCAGTTAAAACTGTATGTATGCCTACATAAAATTTAAAAAATCATATTGCCAAAAAGTAGACATCAAGTATTCAAAATACTGTGGACATTTTGTAGAGGCTTTTGCTCTCTTGATGCTATAAAAACAGTGAGGTGATCAGAGTTATGCCGAGTTCACACTGCACGATTTTCAAAGTCGTCGGATCGCCGTTGTTTTCACACTGCGTAACTATCTGGGGTAGCATTCAGTTGCTGCTGTGTACACATTGCACGATGGATCGGCGACGGGGGGTTTCACTCTGCATGACTTCACAATAGGAAGAATCGCCGACAGCTCTGTCTGGTCCTCAAACTATGTTTCACATCAAAACACATGCAAGAAGTGATAAGGAAATAACGCGAGAACCCGCGTCCGTCAGACCGGAGTTCTCGAGCGAGACTGGAATTATAAAACATATCTACTACCACCGCAATTTCTTTGAGCCGATTTCCAGCTACAAGGAGAAAAATGTTATTATGCTGGAGGGAGACGCCCCCCAGGGACCAGTGTAGATTCCTTTGACTTCACACTGTGGATTGTTTCTCTCTACTCCGGTTTCTCGCGTGAACGAGCACCGATTTGCCTCAGATTTCGGGCATTTGTCAGCGATTTCGCAAAACCTGTCAGCGAGTGAAAAATCGGGCTAAAATCGTGCAGTGTGAACTCGGCATTAGGGAGTGTTAGTGCAAAATGCTTAATGGTTAATATGAAAGAAAACGTGAATTTAGAAATTCAACTTAATGATATATACGAAGCAATGATATAATTGTTATATATTACAACTGTGGTATAAATAATGTTAACTTTGTGTTAATTAAATCAATGCTTTTTGACTCACAAATGCCAAACCACAAGTAAAAAAAAAAAAAACTTTTCACATTCATAATACTTTTTTGAACTGATCATTTGATTGATTTACATTCAATATAGTTATTTAAATGTAGGCTTAATTATTATTTGCCATATTGTTATATAGCCTGTTATTTATTTAAATTGCTTGAGACAGGCCCTATTTGCTGTTTTGGGTGTTGTTTCCCTTCTCATCTTTACTGTACTTATATAAAAAAAATCTAATTAAATAAAGCCAAATGTGGTGTTCCTAGATTATTCCTGAAAATAAACAAACATTAAACTCAAATTCACTAATTACATGCTTGTACCTTTGAATTTTACATTTTTAACTAAGCAGTTGTTATATGGTTAGGTCTATATCTGTCACACTGGCTGCGTCCGAAACCGCATACTCAATGAGTAGGTACTTAAATTGAATAAGTACTTAACGAGATTTGGCTGTAGAGTACCTACTCTTGAAGCGCTTAAGTATGAATGTGATCCAGGCATCATCCGCCATGTTGACGTTATCATGTGATCTACGACGTTACAAGCACAACAACTTAAAAGATACGAGCGGCAGGTTTAATTCATCTGTCTGTAAATATTTTGATGTTTATGAAATTCTCATTTTGTGGTCTTGTTGAAGAAACAGCGGCCTTTTTATTGTGATTGTAGTATAACCAATACATTTTGTTGATTTAAGTTTTTATATTTTTAACCCTACTAATATGACCCACAGTTTAATCTTCAAATACATTATTTGATTTACAGTGCAACATTTGTAATATCTGCACAAAAGAGATGACGATCAGCTGCTAGAAGTTCTCGCCTTAGGAGACAGTTAATTTTACATTTGAAAAATGCAAGTACAGGTATTACTACTTGAAAATTAAGATTACCCCAGAATGCATTGCTAGCCCACCCCAACACTTATGAACAATAATAATGATAAATGCTGACCAGTAATTAATTACATTTTGCTTGTTTTACATATATATATATATTTAATTAGTTTTGTCATATGCCATGGCTGCGTTTGTCTATTGTGTAGTCATGCATAGCTAAGGTGAAAACATCTCAATTTTCAGTCAAGTAATGAATTAATACACGTTAATGAGACAATTATATTTTATTTACTGACAACAACAGGAAACATGAATAAAAGAATAAAAGTACCGTGCCAATAATAATACAAGTCATCGACACATGTAACAAAGCTTTAATCAAACATATTGTTTTAACAATCATGTATTTACAGACGGTAAATAGACATATCTACTGCATCTCAACAACAGCTGATCAGTTTCTGGCAGCTTTATTCGATGAATCATCTGACCACTGTGGTCCACCTTCCCTGTCCTCTGCTTACCATAAAGCGAAAAAAAAACCCTCACTGCTGCAGTCATACTGAATCTGAGCATGGGATGAGAAAGTGACATCGAGCTGTCGTTGCCTGAGTGCACTGAGAGGATGAGGACGACCATGAGATGACGCCCTAAACCACACACACACTTGAACAAGAGCCAGGAGAACATGTGGCATGAACAATCTAGCTTAGCTGCTTCTGCAGCTGCTCTCCATGAGCACGACTATCTTAAAACATTTACACAGTAAACCTTTTACAATTAATTTCCATTTTCATCTCATATGTTACAATGACATCTACTTTTGTCATAGCTTCTTTACTTTTGTGGTTTAGTGGGCAAAACCACTGAACTGGTCAGCAGAAGGTTGCTGGTTCGATCTCTGCAGTCGTCACCGCTGTGTCCTTCAGCAAGGCTCTTTACTCCAGGTTGCTGCTGGGGGATTGTAATTAGAGCACTTTTGTAAGTCACTTCGGATAAGTGTTGACAATGATATAAAAAAAAAGCAGTTACAAAATCACACTTTACGTTTGTGTCTTGGCACAACGTTCAATACAACTGCTGATTTCTTAAGTTTATTTCTTCAAGGTACACTATATAGAAATGCATGCCTATATTTCCATTTGGTTCTTTTTTGGGGGTAGAAGTGTTTAGTTTTTTATCCGAAACATGAAATCCAGTCAGTGTGTTACTCGCCAATCCACACTGTCACTTCCTTGGGTAATTTTATACATTTTGCGTTTTCTTGCAACCAGCGAAAGGGTCGAGTTTTGGTTAAGGGTTTTGGGTGCCGTATAGAGGAAGGGCATGGGGGATTTCAGTCAATGGAGCCTGACTTTCAGAAGCATCATTACATTATTTGATGATTCTTTTGAAGCTTCTGAAACTCGGGTTCCATTGACTGAGGATGTGATTTTTGTCAAGGTTGTCCTTCTGGTCTCTGTTCATACAACATCAATGTCTTTTGGTCTTTCTCTAGATGCTCTCGCTGGCCCGTCAGCAGTTATCTCGGCACGGCTCGGATAGGAGGAGTGTCTATGGACACGGCACAGGAACATCCGGTTCAGATGAGACAGTAAGAGGTGGAGTGATGGAGCGACTCATCCATGACACTAAACCATTTCCAGGATGCTGCTGTGGACTCCTCCATCCTCATTTGAATTGCTCACATGCACCAGTCCGCGGACCTTTTGATCATATTCAATGCACAAATACAATACAAAAGCAGTCATTTAGCACAATGTCATTTGATTTCTGTATTAGAAGTAACAGAATGATCTTACTTTATATTTTTTGTTTCAGGTTTTCCCTTTTTTTTCCACAAATGCCGCCGTCACCTTTTCTTGCAGGTCCTGCTCCACCACAAAATCTCTGCAGCAAATGCACAGGAATCAAGAATAAGAAAAGTGCTGTGATAACTCTATTTGAAATTACAATAATTAAAATAAAATACAACTTGATGCCGTCCCCGAGTTTTAGCCCACGGAGGGCCTCCATTTCCAGGTTTTAGATGTCCCAGAGAGTGCTCCAAGTTTCCCGATTTTGGCCCAGAGATGTGTCCAGTCCCAGCGGTTAGCCCATAGAGGGCTTCGTCCTCGAGATTAGCCCAGAGAGGCTCCATTCCAGAGTTAAGCCTAAGAGAGTGCTCCAGTCCCGAGTTTCGCCCAGAAGAGGGCCTCCAGTCCCAGATATGCCCGAGAGGGCTTCATTCCCCGAGATTAGCCCAGAGAGGGTCTCAGTTCCTGAGTTTAGCCCAGTGAGGGATCCAATCCCTGTGTTTAGCCCAGAGAGGGTTCCAGCCCCCTGAGTTTGGCCCAGAGAGGGTTCCAGTTCCCGAGTTTAGGCCAGAGTGGGTTCCAGTCCCCGAGTTTAGCCCCGAGAGGGCTCCAGTCCCCGAGTTTAGCCCAGAGAGGCTCCAGTCCCCGAGTTTAGCCCCAGAGAGTGCTCCGTCCCCACGTTAGCCCAGAGAGT
Organism: Sinocyclocheilus anophthalmus; assembly: GCA_018155175.1. NCBI lineage: Eukaryota > Metazoa > Chordata > Actinopteri > Cypriniformes > Cyprinidae > Sinocyclocheilus > Sinocyclocheilus anophthalmus. Next base: position 24,651 of record JADLZN010000275.1, read on the forward strand.
CTCCATCCCCGAGTTAAGCCCAAGATGCTTACCCGTCCCCTAGTTTAGCCCAGAGAGCTCCACCCCGAGTTTAGGCCCAGAGAAGGGCTCCAGTCCCCGAGTTTTAGGTAGCCCAGAGAGGCTCCATTCCCCGAGTTTAGCCCAGAGGGGCCTCCAGTCCCGAGTTTAGCCCAGATAGGGCTCCGTCCCCAAATCCAGACCAAGCTCTGGCCTGCGTTCTCCGACCCGCACCCTCTGAAAGCCCCCTATCAGAGCACACGCTCCTCGAAGAATACCAACCTCCATAGCCCGCTCCTTGAAAGGGCCCTTCCCGAGCGCACTCATGACGCCTGTTCCAGCCAGATCTGTAAGTTCTCTCCATAAGGCTGGGGCCAATCGGCCTTAGAAGGCCATGGCAGAGCAGCCTCCTAGTTCCCTAATCCGCCATGACCTCCTGAACGGTCTGCTTCGCCTTGGCCTCCTAGTCTGCCTGCTCCGCCATGGCTCCCCGAGCTGCCGCTCCGCCATGGTCAACCCCGAAACGTGCCCTCTGCCATGGAGCCCCGAACCGTTACCCCCCCGGGTTGTATGTTGTGTTTGCGCGAGGACGCGCCTCCGTGAGGGGGAGTAATGGTCCAACATGTGTGATGTTTTTACCCCCTGTCGCTCCCTGTGTTGCATTAATGTCCTTTATTTGCTCTTTCTGTTTCCCTGATTAGATTAATAGTGACTTAACAGTGGAAACACCTGGGAAATTGATTTTCAGGTGTTCCTCATTGTGTCCCTCTAGTCCTGTGTATTTAATGGTTTGCTGTTTCGAGTTCCTCGTGAGGTATTGTGAATGTCATCTTTCCTGCTACGTGTGATTTCCTGGTTCATTGAATATTATTAATGTCTCTGTGTATGAATTCAACTCCTCGTCTCCTCATTCCTCGCTCCCTCACAGTAGCAGTGCGTGACAATACCAGACCATAAACAGTAAGCGGCGCCCCTACTCTTGTGTTTTTTATAGGGCTCCAGCTGTAGAGACTGGGGCTGCGGCCTTGGAGGCTGCTCTGCCATGGTCTCCTGAACCGTCTGCTCCGCCATGGCCTCCTAGTCTGCCTACTCCGCCATGGCCTCCTAGTCTGCCTGATCCACCATGGTGCCCCGAACGGGTATAATTTACTAATTTTAATTTTATTAATTGTTAAATATTTTTCATAGGTTTGTACTCTGTTTGTGATATTACTGTTATACAGTATTTTAGAGTAAACAGTAAGGATGCAACAATACAGTTAATCCCACGGTCCAATAAATACTTGGTTTAACCACAGTTTTCGGTTTAGAATTTAAAAATAGCAAAAAAAGAACTATTAAAACTCCAGTACACTTCTGTATACTGTAGAAAAACATGGATTATCATATGTCTACTTCAAATTTCTTTTAAGAGAAGTATTATTTTGTACTATGAACACATGTAATGTGTTTCATTCATACTGGGCGCCCTTGCGCTGAAAAGCCACATATGCATTACAAAAGAAATGCTCCAGGAAAACCCTAATAAGAGCTGCATCCCAATTCAAAGACCGTATCCTTCGAAGGATGCAGCCGACGCAGCCTTCGAAGGACGCTCCAAGTCTAGCCTTTGCAGGATTTCCTGATTACACCAGCAGGTGTTCCCGATTGCCGCTCTGCTACGCAGCAACAGTGCGAAAAGAGAGCTGCCATCCAAACACGGTATTCATTAATTAAACAGAAAACTATGGAGCCAGAAATGTTAATTGTACTCTTCATTGTTTTTACCTAACTGGGAAAATTGGTAGGGATGTTTCACCCCCGGCGGCCTCGGGTGATGCATCTCAGGCTTAGCAAAGATCATGGCCAGGTAAGTTAAAGTTGAAATTAGTTTTCAACTTACTTGAGTAATGTAATGATACATATGAAAAAAATAACAATATATAAGTTTATTAAACATTGACTTGTATCTGACCAACTGCGATTTATTTAGGTATTCTCTTATTATATTACAGATTATGTACATGGTGGAACCTATTTAGACTGGTTTTTGAACTTTTTTACTCTTCATACTTTAAGTACATTACAGTATACAAGATAATACTTTTACTTACTGTAACTACGGTTTTAAATGCATGACTACAAGTGTTTCCAATTGGTAATTATGTTATATGAAAGTACTGTACTAAAGTATCTCAATATTTCTTGTACCAATAACTCTGTCATAGCTCTAAACAATTTCTCTTTTCTTTCTTCCCCTTAATCAGACCCAACCCCTGTAATGCAGGATAAGCTTAAAATGTGCCAGTGCTGGACAGGTTTTTCAGTGACTCTGACACACGGCCTGATCTTCGGTTGAGCAGGGAGGCCCTGACAGTGCTCCTGGATCTGTTGAACAATGAACGACGACATGGATGGGGTCCCACAATCCTGACCCTGGTGTTTCTCTTCTGTCTGCTAGTGGTACATCATACATAGTGGTCTCCAGAGTGTTTGACATGCCTCGTTCCACTGTCCACTGGATTGTCCACCGAGTCACTGAGGAGGTGCTGGCCATTCGCCACCAAATAATTCACCTCCCAAAGACCTGGAGGCAGTTTGCTGGCAGACGGAGGTTAATTAACACCTAGGATGCATCGGGGGCGAGTAAAACTAACCCTTTAAGCAGATATTCTTAACCATTCCTATCCAATCGTCAGTCTGCTACGAGCAATAGGTGGAGAGGAGGTACACTAAAGTAAAACCCTGCCCTTTTTTCAATATTCTGTTTCACTTGGAAATACATCACAACACTGAAGTCAGTTGTAACTTCCGGTTCATGGGGACTTTAATATTGGTATTATTCAAGATATTATATTAAAGTTAGAAATTCCCATATGACTACTAATTCATGTATTTTGTCAATAAGATAGAAGTGTTTTGTTGAAAGAAGCTATTTTCTAATCTATATAGATCTTTGATATGATTGAATAATAATTGATTTTTATCAAATATATGTATATATTTGGCTCTTTGAGGGGTTTACAGTAGTCATGATTAAAAAAAATTTTTTTACCAGTACATTATCTCACTAAATCAGAAAATGCAGTGTAATATTCTTTATTTCATTCAGTTTGATCATTATTTATATTATCATTCAATTACACTGTGGCATTTCGCAGCATGACAGAAGTTTAACTAATATTTTGAACTCAAGTTATCAATATATAAAAAGTAAAAGAAGATTAAGAAGAAATAAAATAAGTGGTAAGAAGAAATAAAAGAAGTGGGTATGAAGGTGGACAATCAGATGTGGCCCACACTCCGCGCAGTGAACGTTCCCTCAGATTTACAGGTGAAGGAGTTCTCTCCAGTGTGAACTCTCATATGCCTGTTAAAGGTTCCTTTTTGAGTGAAACTCTTTCCACACTGTTTACAGATAAAATGTCTCTCTCCAGAGTGAATCCTCATGTGGATTTTCATGTTTTGTTTTTTAGTAAAATTCTTTCCACACTGTTTGCAGGTGAACAAGCTCTCTTCACTGTGAGTTCTCGTGTGGGAATTAAGGTTGCTTTTATGTGCAAAACTCTGTCCACACTGAGAGCAAGTATAAGGCTTCTCTCCAGAGTGAATTCTCATTTGATTTTAAGGTTTCCTTTTTGAGTGAAACTCTTTCCACACTGTTTACAGATAAAATGTCTCTCTCCAGTGTGAATCCTCATGTGGACTGCCATGATTGTTTTGTGGCATGAAATTTTCTTTCCACACTGTTTGCAGGGTAACAAGCTCTCTTCACTGTGAGTTCTCATGTGGGAATTAAGGTTGCTTTTATATGCAAAACTCTGTCCACACTGAGAGCAAGTATAAGGCTTTTCTCCAGAGTGACTTCTCATGTGGACTGCAAGGTTTCCTTTTTGAGTGAAACTCTTTCCACACTGCTGGCAGTTGTAAGGCTTCTCTCCAGTGTGATATCGCATGTGAATTTTAAGGTTTTTATTGGTAGTGCAACACTTTCCACACTGTTTGCACGTGAAAGCGATGTCTCCAGTGTGAATTCTCATGTGGACCTTAAGGCTTCCTTTTCGATTGAAACTCTTTCCACACTGATGGCAGGTAAAAAAGCTCTTCGATTCAATCTTCTGGACACTTTTTTGAGAGGAGCACTCCTTAGTTTTTCTCCTTAATTTTTCTCCAATTTTGAAATCACGATCTTTCTCATTCTGCTCTTTCTCTTCCATATCCTTCAGCTCTTGACTCTCCTCAATCAGGTCTAAAGTGAAAAAACACAAATACAAAACCAGTTTAATGACACAAAGAAACAGACAACAAAACCAAGAGAAGGCAACAAAATCTACTGTAATCTCAGAAATTCTTTGCTTTCAAACTTTCAACCTGGTAGTTATCAAATGCCTAGTGAAACAGAGCTTGACCAAAGGAGAGCTGCTTTATTTTCCAGCACAGCATTCATTTGGACAGCATGAGAATTGTATTGCCAATTTTGTGAACGAGCATTAGCACGGTTTAGGTCTTATCTATCCAACTGCTACCACAGGAGGCGTTTCATCAAACACAAGTACAGAACGGTTTTGTGTGTAAATCATACGTAAAGCCGTTCCAACATAAACTTTAGAATTCATGAACATTTTCAAAATGTTAGTGGGTACGAAAGAAATGTACCACCTGCTCCTTACCACGTGCAAATGGTGCGTAAAACATGGTGTGTTCTTTTCGGCAAACTGATAACACTGAATTTTGATGCATTACTATAACAAGTTCGTTTGCGCCCTGTCTTTTTTTTTTTTTTTTGTAACTGTTCACTTTGGGTAAAACGCAGTGCTCGTTACTGTCACTTTTTTTTTTAATACTAATACTATACTGCACAAATACTACACCAACCAACCATCCTACTTGTACAACACCCCAGCAACAATGGGGAAGTTATTGCTGGTTATTTAATGTTTATATTCAGTAATATTCTTCAAAATATATAAAGTAGTAAAGCGCTAAATCCACCAAAAAAACACACCAAAGCGTTCTCAAGCGCCACCAGCTGGCCGTTTTTAGAAGAGCACCTGGCATTTTTTTCAGCTGGCTACAAACGTTTTGGTGGACATACATTAATTGAATATTTATTGTTAGGCATATGGCCTTTTAATCCTTTTTTTTATTTTTATTTTTTTTATTTATGCCATATACTGGAGCCAAACCTGAGAAGGAACCCACTAGTTCAAACATGCGTTCACCGGACCGTATTCCTTAGCTGATTCATAGGTGGGGATTATGCTAATTGTGAATGAGTGTGCATGCATGCCCTATTTACGAATGATTAGAATTCCAACACACTTAACTACGAAATCTGACCTTTACAAAACCTTTGTGAATCCGGAGGAGAGTTTTCGGGAAGGTCTGATTTACATGCAAATTACTCCGAATTTTCTCATATATTTACACAAGTTTCATGAGGTCCATTGTTCTAAACGTGAAGTTTAATCTATGGCAACAAACCTCATGCCAGAGAGGGGCATGCCTTACACTGGCCACCTCTGACAGCATCAGTCAATTAAAGTGCTGTATACTTAAGGCGCCAATTTGCAGATCCCTTCTACTCAAAGATTTTTTTAATTTTTTTTAAATTATGCTTAAGCCAAGTTGTTGCTCCAAGATTCCAAGCTACTCTGGCACTTGAGGTCCACTTTCCTGCAGAGTTTAGATCCAACCCTAATCAAACACACCTGAACAAGCTAATCAAGGTCTTCCGATCACTAGAAAGATACTGGGGCAGGCTAAACATTTGTATATGTGACTCTGACCCATATGACTGGTTTTGTGGTCCAATGAAATTAAGATTTATACATCTCTGAAAGCTGAATAAATAAGCTTTCCATTGATGTATGGTTTGTTAGGACAATATGTGGTCGAGATCCAACTATTTGAAAATCTGGAATCTAAGCGTGCAAAAAAAAAAAAATCTAAATATTGAGAAAATTGCCTTTGAAGTCGTCTAAATGAAGTTCTTAGGAATGCATATTACTGCTCAAAACTTAAGTTTTGATATAGTTACAATAGGAAATTACAAAATATCTTCATGGAACATGATCTTTACTTGATATCCTAATGACTTTTGGAATAAAAGAAGAATTGATCATTTTGACCCATACAATGGCTATTTGGTTATTGCTACAAATATACCCATGTGACTTATGACTGGTCTTGTACTCCAGGGTCACATATGCCATTAATTGGGAATGACTGAAAGATGATGTCTGTCTGCCTTACCATCGTGCCACTCGAAGAAAGACATACCTCAACCAACATTGCAGAGTGGTTGGAAGAAGTAGCAGTCAAATTTAAAATCCCTTTTGAGAAAATTACTGCCATCGTACATGACATTGGTGAGAACATTATGGCTGCTGCAAAATTACTGGAGGAGAAACATGGGTGGACCAGTATACACTGCACTGGCCACACTTTGTTCTTTAAAGCAGCATTAATAACCAACTGCAAAGGCATTCAAAGAGCTGTTGGGGCTGCGAGATATCTTGTGGAGCACTTTAAAAAAAAGTGAGCAAGCCTTCAGTGTACTCATAATGTGAATTTTATATACGAGTACAACTCAATGCTTGTTTTGTTTATTTATATTTTGGATAATTAATGTTGTACTGTTCAAAAACTGGGCAAACATGTCTGTTTAATTTAAGGTTTAAATGTCAAAATTAAAGATGGTTACACTCGATATATGGCTTTTGCATTTTTTAAAGTACTCTTTTATACAGAAATATCCTGATTTAGAGTTTTATATAAATTAAGCAAACATCTAATAAAAAAAATAAAAAAAAGCCCAAGAAAAAGGAACAAGCCTACTACTACAACCAGCATCATGGTGTTAAAAACGTACCTTTCTTATATCCTGGGGATCAAGTTCTTACCAAACTGGACACTCAAAAGTCTTGGACAAAGGCAGTTATGAAAAAGGGGAGTGTCACACCATCTTATCTTCTGGAGACAGAGCAAGGGAAAACACTACGTGAAACAGATGCCACCTCCAGGGTATTGTGTTTTCCAGTCGGACTACCAAATCACCACCCTGCCAAATAAGCTATCTTGAATAGCGAAATAAAAACTCTTCCTACATTTGCTTTGTTCACTCGCTTGTAGAGGTGAAACAGCAGCCTATAATAGCAGCCTATAAAAACCTTCTGCTGTCTGTGTCATTAATGATAATCAAAGAACAAAACACAGCTTGAATGAAGATTTATTAATCTTTTTTTTTATTATTATTAATCTATATAGAGTGGGGAAAAAAAGTAGGGATACTCCGATCAGGATTTTTGCAGCCGATACTGAGTACCGTTCTTGATGCATGGTGTCGGCCGATACCGATACTGATGCTTTCAAGCTTGTTAGTAGACCATTTTCATCGGCGCATGCCCTTGCCCATTCCTAGTTAACTTCCGGTCAGTGTTTGTTTTATCAGTCTGGCTATTGCACCGGCTACCAAGCCGTACATTAAGGTGCGAGTATACTGAGTTGGGCTCAGTGTGCTGTGGGATGTGTTCCCTATACATTTATTTATTTGTGGTGCTCGCCACAATATCAAAACTGAACGATTTTCCAAAAGGCTTCGTTGAATAAACACGAGCACGTACTGCACGTTTAAAAATCAAAACGAGGCACAGGTGTTTTTATATCACTGTATTTCTGAATGAAGACGACTTTACATTTTCGGGGGGGGGGGATCATTTTCATTTAATCTTTCATGTTATATGCCTGTTTGTGTACAGCTGTTACCGGGAAAACCTCTGTTTCTCCCGCTTTAAATGCATTCTTGAATTATTTGGTACACCGTTTGAAGAATTGATCTTCCAAATCTGCAGTAAGTTTTAGGAGCTCTTTTTGTCAGTCTCCTGCAAGACAGACTTCTCAGTATTTAAGGAGATGGACTAAAAAGTACCTCCCGAAACTTCCTGCGCATGGAGCTAAGGAGAAACTGTAGAACTGAAAAACAGCTTAGTGAAAGGCTTTACAGTTTAAAAGCAAATAGAAAGTCCTATTTTTTTTATCTACAAGTTTAAAATGCTTCATGCAATATTTTTTAAAATACTGACGTTTTGAGCAGCTGCTTTCCTCTATGTCAAGATGAAAAAATGGGATTTACAATAAAATTAATTTTCCAAAATTATTTTGACCTGACTGATTTTATTAATGATAATGTATCTTTTGAGTTAATGTGCAAATTTTAATGTACCAGGTTTTCAACATTAACCACTTCTTAATTTAAAAATTTAGAAATTCTTTCAAATTTTAATCTTGTACAAGAACTACAGCAAAAAGTAGTTTGATGCATATTTTATCAATATTTTAGAAATTGAATTTTATTTATCACCAGTACTGACTTCAATGGATTTCATTAAATTCCTTTGAACACAACTGCTCAAAACGGTCTAAATTTATGAAACATACACATTCAAAACATTATTACTCTGACATTTTTAATGTAAATGTTAAGTGTAAGTGAAATGGTAAGTACTGTAAGAGGTCTTTCATGTCTACATATGCTGGGGTGTGAATTTGATAGGTTCTTGATATAAAATAAATGGTGCTTTAAAAGGTTCTTGAATCTGGTGTTCATGAAAGAGTTGGAACCCTGAATAATAAAAAAAGGTGTACACCATATTAGGTAAATAATCAAACAAACAATAATTCAAAAATAAATAAAAGCAAAAAATAATTAAAAAGTAATGAAAATTATAACATATTAACTCTCAGCCTATCATGAACCTCTTGACCTAGCTATTTGCCCCTCAGCCCATACAGTATAAGTAAACCAGTTATTCAGTAAAAAGGAATGCTTATTCAAATACTACTCTTCCCTTAAATATAATCTCTTGTAAACTGGTTGGAAGATGTTCCATAACAGGCCCCCACATCTATAGATACCAAAGGGAAAGTGATGGGGGTCTAGAGTGAATCCACTCAATAAGGATGCATTTTCTAGCGTCAACTTATCGCAGAGTAGAAACCGGTTAGCGGTTAAAGCAATGTCTAAGCCAGGTAAAAAAAAAAAAATTTAAAAAACAGTTTTTGTGCTTGGTAAGTTATTTTAAAAATTCCCCATCTTCCGTGCCAACCCCATTCCCAAAACTTTGTGATGGACTGACGTATCGCTATTTTATCCAGCCATTACCGTGAAACCGCTATATCTCTCACTCCAGCAGCGCCTCCTGCTGGCAGAGAATCAGTTTGCACTTTTCAGGCATGATATATGATATGAATTTTTGGTCATACCGCCCAGCACTAATCTGCATTATATCACGGTATTTTTCAAAATTATACCGGTTTCACGGTACATGACTGTATTTTTTATTTTTTTCATGCATGACTGGGTTTTAACCATATTTTCTACTGATTGAGATGAAATACTGCAGTATATTGACTTAGAATTCCCTATTTTACTGTCATGATGAATGAATATTGTAGAAAAATTCCACTCTAAATAGTGACTAAACACGACCCCTTTTGATACATGTTAACCAGGAGTCACTCTCATTAGAATTGTTGTGGCACGTCTGATAAATCAACATGCATCTATGCGGTTGTTTTGGCTATGTTACTTTTTTGTCTCATGCAGCGCACGGCCTGCGTCTGAGTAACAAACTAAAAAATACAAAAAAAAGTGCATGTGATATTAATAGACGAACTACGCTCATATTTATAATCACCAAGCAATCAGTAAGCGGCAGGTGCTAGGAAACGCTGTTTTGTACTCATTTATTGACGAGTCGGCTGTGGTCGGCTGAATGCTCTGCTTCTCTGCCGCTCACTGCACTGAACAGATGCCGAGAGAGGTGACACTTCTCCGGGAAAGTCAGACCTCGCGTTCGCGGGACAGCACTGGAGAAATCTTCCAACTGAACCATAGCTAAGGTTTATCCAAAAAAGTCGCTAGGTTTGTCAGTATGAATATTCTCTGGGAAAAAGCCGCTAAAAGGGTCTGGAAGTTGCTAAATCTAGTGCTAAAGTCATGTTTGTGTGTGTGAGACGTGGGAGCTGATTGCAGGGGGCGGTGGATATTTGTGGCGTTCAATGTGGATATTGTGGATGAGTTCTGTGTCATCATGTTCTATTAGTTTCTACAGCTTCAGTTTCTGAACTTTCACGCTTAGTAACACATGCAGCTGTTCCCTCACCACAGTGCAACAGTGAAAAGGGACCTCTTTCAAACAGTGTCGCTTTCCGAACGTTGTTTAAGCGACATACACCGGTACTGCGGTATTTTAAAAATTCATATAACAAAAATAAACACCGGTATTCGGTATACCGCCCAGCACTATCAATTGCCAAAATCTGCATCACATATCTCCATTCGGCCGCCCTGATTTCTAAATATCGGCATCGGCCAAAGAAAAACCCGTATCGGTCGACCTCTATATGAAATGATATAAATGTATACATTTTCTGTCCCCATATCTTGAATTTTGTGATCGTTTTAAATGCATTTTAATAGACTGAATCATGCAGTGAAAGAACGCACTCTAAATGTGCACGCGCACTAATCTACTGGACCTCTAACTCACACGTAGGTAGAGTGCACTTTGTAGGTGTGTGGTAATACTCGATAATGTCACATCGCACATCGTTAAAACAACAATTACGATATCGCAGACGATATATATATATCGCACACCCCTAATGAATAGTTGTCATTGTTTTCAGTTCAGAAGTTGATATTGGGCAGTTAACAGTGAGGTTCCTATGTACTATCACTTAGGTTATTAATAAGTTCATTATTTGTATTTAATGCATGACATAATAACAGATGGAAGTAGGAGCTTCTCAGCTTGAAGGCAGCATTAGTATTTGCAGTGTTTCCACACAGACTTACACTCTATGTGTGGCAGCACATCCGCCGGGGGAAACATATTTACGCAATTGTATTCTCTGCCAGCAGGAGGTGCTTTTAGAGCGGGAGAGATAGAGGTTTCCCTGGTAGCAGCTGTACACAAAGCACCGCTCCGCTCACAAACGCTGCTTTATCAGGCATTACAGGCAAGATGAAATGAAAATGACATCCAAAATTTTCTGAAGACAGTTTTTTTTATATTGTGGCAGGCCACAGATAAATCAATATATGGGAAACACTGGTATTTGTCTAGTCATGATATCTCAATATGTCTGCACACGTGAGTCTCCATGTCAAATAAAACCATTTAAATGATGAAACTTACATGACATTCTTCAAAAATATCATTCATCTGTAGAGCCTGACATTTTAACAAGGATCCAATGAGAATGAAAACCCACCTGTTTGTTCCTCAGTATCTTCTTGTTTCACTCTGAATACTTCTTCAATCTTCACGTCTTCAATCTTCACGTCTTCACTCTCAACGTCCTTCACTCTCCTCTTTAATAAACGCCATCTTTATAATAGTGTGAATGGATAAAAAAAACTCAAATCAATTCAGCTCCCTAGTTCAGTAGTCAGCGCACTGCTAAGAGAATCAGTCATGTGGTAGAGTAACAACTTGTGCCATTTAACTGATTAGTGATCTCTAAGATGCTGCTGTATTGAACATGGCACCCGATGACTAATTTACTATTTTTAGTTCTCTGTCATTCGGGTTTCCTCTTACGTCATACTCCGGGGTTCCCGTATGTATTTATGCACATGCGCACTCTTCAAAAGCAGCACTTATTGAGGACGCGCAAAAATACATAGATTAAAATGCATTTATATTTCCATAGAATGGAAGATATAGATTGTACTGCATGTTAGCTTGCATATTGTGCCCAAGAATGTAATTTAAGTCCATATGTCTTACTAACAAGAAACATTGCTTCCAACCACAGGTCGTGAGCTGTAGTTCCTACCACGTAAGTTTGCGACACGGTTCAACGATTCAGTGTTTCCCGAAACTATAATTCGCAAACAATGTTGTAAACGACAGAACTTGTGACCATAGTTGACTAACAATGCTTTTGGGAAACTTAGTTTCCCAGCATAAGTGCCAGAGTGACTGAGCTTGAGCTGCACGATAAATCGAAATGGAATCGAGATCGTGATTCGACAGACGCTGCGATTGTCATGCGTATCTTTCAGTGAAGCACGGTTCTGGGATCAGCAGTAAATCTCCATCCAAAGACCAGAGAAGCTCCAAATACGCCCGCAGAAGAAACCCAGAAAATGCCCATCACTGCTGCTGAATAAACAGAAGATTCAACTGCTTTCATGTTCATTGCTGATTCAACGCGACTAATAAACACACGATTATGACAATGGTATGGTTTATCTGAGTTATTATTATTTTCATTAAAATAAAGTATATTTTTAATGCAATGCCTTTATCACTGCTTAGAATAGTATTAAATATGTTGCGTGCCTTATTCTGTGAAGCCACATCATCTCACAGAAGGATAACGTCGACTGACGTTATGAAGTGAGTTTGGAGTAAATATATGTTATTAAATGTGGTATTTTCAAGTGCTTTCAGATGGAGCAGCTTTTACTTCACAGAGCCGTAGTTCACTGCTGTCAGCTGTCATTATCGCCAACGATTTCATAATCGCAATTTTTTTTTGCGTAACTTGTCAGTGAACTACGGCTATGTGTAGTAAATGCTGCTCCATCTGAAAGCACGTGATGATGATTTACTACTAATCACAGAACCGGCTTTACTAACAAAATGCGCATGACAGTCGCATTCGATTAATCGTGCAGGCCTAGCTTGAGCTATGATAAATTTGCTTCATGAAACCAAATCATTTGACAGTAAGTCAGACTAACTGAAATAAGCTTGGCTTATTTGGTAAACCAGTTTTATGAAACAGGCCCCAGAGGTGTTCAGCTGGGTGGATTTGAGGAGCTTAAATAGTGAAATCATTTTTGTGATTCCGGTTTTGTTTTTTTCCAAGGGCTGTTTGAACGTGCGTGAAATAGGGTTTTGAGTCACTAGGTTCCTAATAACTAAACAAAAACTAATCTTATAAGTAAAGTTAAGTAAAACTGTTAATTGATTCAGGGCTACTTTTAAATGTAATCTTGATGATCAGAAATGGTGACATCTCAGAGACATTCAAAAATAAACTTACAATGACTGTAATCTATATTCACACAAAACGCTCCAATGTTTCTTTCACAAGATTCTCCATCACTATTCTCCGGCGACTGAATTCTCGCTTACTATGAAGTGATATACGAGAGAAATGAGAAGCAGCTTTTCTTTTACTCAGTTGCTGATGCGCTCTACTCTCACAAACAATGTGCATTAATGTTAGGTGTAGCATTACAGTCTTACATTAAATAATTAATATATTTCACGTTGTTTAAGATAGCCTGCAGGGGCAGCATTGACTTAACTTTGAAAGAGAAAAACAAACCTTTCTTCAGCCAAATCACAGATGCAGGAGCACGGCGCCGTCTTATGACGTCACACCACCAGCCCAAAATAAAAGTCCTGTTCAAACACCAATGTCAGAAGTGCTGGAAAAATGACATGCAATAAAAGTAAACCCTTCAAACAATAAAACATTGAATACATGTTTAATCTAGTTGTGTGCTGAAAATAACTGCTAATGAAAGATTCAAAACGGTCAGGTTTAAATGCAGAAACCATAGAAGCTTTGCCAATAAAACTAAATCTTTGTTAGGGCCACAGATTATTCAAAAACAAAAATAGAAACATAATAGTACGATTATTATTAGCTGTGCAAAATTTAAAATGTGACTATTAATGAATCATAAACACAGATAGATAGATAGTTTTTCCACAGTTAAATTTCCAATGTTATTTACGTATTTATATGCAGTGGTTTTTATTTATGAATACACACGAAAATTCTACATATGTATACTATGACCTATTTATGGGGCAGTTTTAATTGTAAATTAGGGCTTTTAGTCGATTAAAAAATTTTAATCTAATTAATTACATGATGTCAATGAATTAATCTAATTTATCACAAAATAAATTTGACTGAAAATACCCACAAAAGTAACAGTACAAATTGTATCGTTAGAAAGAAATATTTTGTTTGATTTAAACCCTAAAATTGTATTAACAAACATTAGGCGACACGGCCTAACACACATGGAAACTAAACGAAGATCTTGTGAATCAGCTCAGTATTTTTTGTTCTACAATGAAATTCACTGTAACAAAACAGCTTTTATTACCAACATCTTCAAAATCCTCTTCTATGTTTCCACCAAAGAAAGTACATCATTCAGTTTTGAGTAATGAGACAGATTTTACATTTTTTTGGTGAACTATCTATCCCTTAAAGTTTTCCGCCCTTTTTTAATTTTAAATGAAATAATAACAATACTCTAAATAAGAAACCCCAAACTGTCAGCAGGTGCGGTAAATGTCTTTTATTGAAAGAATTAAAATTATTTTCAAATAAACATGATTAAGACCGCAAATATCCTAAATTATTTGTAATAGAACTTTATTGTAAAACATTGGGGATATAAAGATTTTACTTAAAAACAGATAGGCTATATTAAAAAAATATTGCTTAAGTACAGTAATTAAGCATTTTTATTTAGCGAAAAAAAAAGTCCTGTGCATGTTTGTTGGCATGCCGGCACGGAGCATCCACCCATCGTGTTCAGGCCATTGCACCTGAATCCTTATGTTTTGCACGTTGAACAATAATACGCCTCACCGGGCCGTTTCATCCTGTTACACAGTGCCTCCGTCATAAAAAATTTTGGATCGTGTTCTATTTATTTCGAGCCACCGTACAAGCAACGCCAAAATCCAGAATGGGCGATGGTCAGTTCTTCCCCTTCATCTGGCAGCACAAGCACCTTGGCACAAAATTCTGTCTTTTTCTGGGTCCTTTAATATGGGCTCTATATCGCTAGCAAAGCATCAAATGACCACTACATCCTGAAGTAAACTTGACTTCGCCTGTGATAATCCCGCTGCTCCTGAATAAGGAGGGGGAACTCTCCGTCCTCTCTAGATCTCAGATGACTGACCGATTTTTCTTTCTTTCTTTTTCTCTTTTTAAGAAAAGAGAGGACAACAAAATCATCCTCACTGCTTGAAGACTCCATTTAGTACTGATTTGCGATTTTTTCGCAACGGATTAATTAATGTGCCAGGTTTTCTCCTCGTGACAAATTTTTTGGTTAACAAATACGAAAAACCACTTACGAAAATTTTGGATAATGACCTTTTGTCACAGTATCAAATATAAGCCAGTCTCTCTTTAAACCATCGTCACTGAAACACCATCTCTCGCTAAAACACCTAGAACCGTCATGACGTTCTGATGTTTGCTTATCACGTTTCCGTTCCGACGTAACCCCAGGTATGTGTTGCCATGTCTACACCGTGTCGCGCCGCAACAGCTAAAGTCTGTCTAATACACTGGACGCGACAAAGCGACCGTTAAAAATCATTTGCACTGTGTGTCAGTACAGAACGCGGTGGAACAGTGACTGTTGGGGATTTGGGAAATAACGAATTGTTGAATAAAGTCGTTATTTTTGTTGTCTCTCTTTTCTTTCTTTCGCATACAGAAAGTATTCTCGTCCGCTTCATAAAATTCAGATTGGACCACTGATGGCAGATGGACTATTCTGACGATTTCATACTTTTCTGGACCTTGACAGTGTAATTTACTTGGCAGTCAATGGGACAGTCACAAGCCTCCTGGTTTTCATCCAAAATATCTTAAATTGTGTTCCGAAGACGAACAAAGTTTTTATGGGTTTGGAACGACATGGGGGTATGTGATTAATGACAAAATTTTCATTTTGGGGTGAAGTAACCCTTTAATGATATTTGTCGCGGTCCTAACAAAGGCTGATGCATTTCTCTTCTACCAGGTTCGATCGTTTTAGAACAAGAGAAACACATCCTCCTCTGATGGCCACAAAGGGGAATGCAAGGGCAGACCTTTAGGCCTAACATTTAAATTGAACAGAAAGATTAAATAAAAAAAAAAAAAAAAAATAAAAAGGGCTCAAATGTTATTACATTGAATGGGAATCACAGTTAAGTACCTCCATCCCAAGTGTGCGTCGTCTCGGGTGGAAATAAGTTTACTCAAAGGATTATCCTTCATCCCATCACATTTAGTAAAGCCTCAGGACAGACACATTCTCTCAGCAGATTTAGACCAATTCCATACTAAAATGCAAAGAGCTGTCTATTTTCAGGGACAGACACAATGCAAGCGGTACTTTTCTGAAATAGATCAACCTGGATACCCTCACCCCAACAATTGCCCAGTCAAATTTGGGAAAAACTAAGAACATTTGTGAAAACTAATTATGAACCCTCAATCCCCCTGTCCAAATTTGTCATCGAAAACAGCAGCATTGGATTCTTTGGCAGCCCATAGAAGTAATATTATCATCAAACCGGCAGAAAAGGGGGGCAGTGCTATTGTTATTATGGACAAGCCTCAGTATGTACAGGAGGACCTCTGACAGTTACAAGACCAGGTGTTCTATTACCAACCCCAATTTTCCATGAGTCTATACCCCATATCAAACAAATGGTACAAACCCTTCTAAAACAAGGTTACATCCAGCAGAGACAGGCAGACTACGTAAAAGGGGAACACAATCCAAGACCGAGACGGTTCTACTTATTACCCAAAATCTGACCCCTTTATGCCTGCCGGACGCCCTATTGTTTCAGATTGTGGTAGCGAAAGTTACAGAATTGCGGAGTACATCGACTTTCATCTAAACCTATTGTCTACCAAACATAGGAGTTAGCTGGATGTAGACAGCCTCTATACCAACATTGAGACAACTTTGGCTTTTTCAGGCTGTGAGAGACCGCTTTAACAAGAATCAAGATCCTTTTAGACCGGATGAGACAATTCTTCAACTTTTAGAACTTAGTCTCATGTGCAATTAGTCAAATAGTCTCACTTTGCATTTGCAGGAGAATTCTATTTACAGGTCAAAGGGACAGCTATGGGAAATAAATTTGCCCCTTTGTATGCCAAGATCTACATGGCGCAATGGGAGGAGACAGTTTTTCCCGAACGACCCAAATTATCTTTTAGTTACTACCGGTACTTGGATGACATATGGGGGGTATGACAACATGGAGATAAAGACTTAAGTTTTCCTACAGATTTTAAACAGTCATCATATCTCAGAATCAAGGTGAAAGCAACCACTAATGATGCGCACTCGGCATAAATCCCATATACTTCTACATCGCCCACTACTTATAAAGACGCCAGATTCCTGGCACACACACGAAGGAATGCAAAAGGCTGCAGGAAAGAAACATGATTAGGGCATGCCGGGGCGAGCAGTAAACAGTGGCGTGCAGAGTCACGAGAAGCGTCAATGGCTCCCCGCATACCCAGGCCATTTGAGAGAAAAAGTTCATGGGATAATTCGTATAAACAGAGCGATAAGCGGGATCACGGGTCAGTTGGAAATGGGGAACGGGAAGGCGTGAGGAAGAAGTACGGTAAAATGATTTTGGGGGAGGGCGGCAACGGGCCAGTAAATTGTCGTAAACCGACAGCAGGGTAGGGGGGCTTCCGGTGAGCGGATTCAACCGCAGGCTGGCTCGGCCTTCCGGCGCTGGGGCTATTCTCGGCAGGAGTGGAAGCCGCGTTCTCAGTGAGTTTGCTGGTCGCGGCAGATTTAATGCACGAGGTAAGCTGTTCGGCGAAACGCGCACAGGCCAAGCGAAAAATGCGCGGTTCCGGTCAGGCTTGAGGGCGCGGCGAGAATCACATTGGGTTTGTGTAAAACGGCCCTCGCCTAAATCAAAACAAAAAAAAACAGTAACGGTAGATGTATTGTATACAGCAAAGGCAAATTGTAAAAGGCCACGGAAAACAACTTACAGTTTGGGGCAGAGACAACATAGGTTAAGATATTATTGTCAACGTTATTGGCGCCAAGCGTAAACAAAAAAAAAAAAAAAAGTTGTATAACAAATAAAAAACATGGGGCTGTATTAAAAGTGTAATACTAATGTACACGTATGGTACGCGACAATCCAGACCGCTGGTGTTTCTTCTCCGTCTGGCACGTGTTACATCATACATAGTGGTCTCCAGAGTGTTTGACATGCCTCGTTCCACTGTCCATTGGATTGTCCACCGAGTCACTGAGGAGGTGCTGCGCATTCTCGCCACGCAATTAATTCCCTCCTCTAAAGGTACCGCCCAGAAGACCTGGATTGGCAGTTGCTGGTGCAAGACGCGACGTTTTAGTTACCTGTGCTTCCCACTCCCCCTCATCACTCCCAACAAGAGGCCAATACAAGGTGTGGGAGCCGCAGCGGCTTTAACAGTCATATATTGCCAGGGCATACGCTCGATCCCATCTTATAGAACGTAGCTTGGGATGATGAAGACGGCTAGTTCGGGGCTCATCTTCCTGCAAGCGCTGGAGTGGCACCAAACCTTGGTATCGCATTCACGCTCAGACCAGGTTCAGGGCCATCTTCCTGCAAGCGCTGGGGGTGCACCACACCTTTGTACCTCACGTAAGTGAATGTAAAAAAATACTGCAAAAGAATACATTTAAAATCTTTACCTATATATAATTTTTCTTTTGTTTTCCCCATTTCAAGTCATAACAGCCTGTGCCATCCTCCATAACATCTGCCTTGGGGTTGGTTGACATCATGGCCCCGGAGGATGAGCACAAGGAGGATGTGGCAGAGGAGGAGGATGAGGGAGCATGCTTTGAAGGCAGTCAGTGGTGCTCCATGGCGTGACCAGCTGTCTGCAGAGGTGATTGCCCTGGAGGAGGTACCCGCTGACCACGACTACTGGTAACAGGCAAGTAAGAGAGTTGTAAAGCGATGATGGCTAAGAAAAAATTGAATGAACCATACAACGGTGTTGCATTTTAAAATGATTTGAGGATGAGAGTTAATTTCTTTTATTCTTTCCTATTTCTGAAAACATCTCAGCAACATGGCTGCCGTCGATTGGGTCAGCCCTGCAAATCTAATGGTAGACAATGCAGTGGACAGTGGAAATATGCACTCAAACACTCTGGAGACCATCCCACCAGCAGAGACGTTTTACCAGGCTCTCTAATGTGGCAGCCCATCCAGGACACTCAATCTTATGTATATTTAATTTTTGTTGTTTTTCTGATGTTGAATTGAAGCAATTTTGAATGGCTCTTCCAGCTAAGAGAGCCAGTGGGGGCAGCCCTGGCCTCTCTAAGGATCCACAACACCCCTCCTACTGCCCTGGAGTATGAGGCCGTCCAAGATGCTTTACATGTTCTTGCCCCGTTCCACCAGGCTACAGTAGAGATTTCTGGGGAGAAAAGGGTGTCTGCCTCCAAAGTGATGCCTGTCGTGAAGATGCTTAATCATTCTGTAACCGATAAGTTAGAAGGCCTCAAGTCCAATTTAGAAAAGCAGCTGGGTGGCAGCTTGGTCTGGAGGGTCAGGGAGAATGCGGTGCATTTACAATCATTAAGTGTGATGACCATACCCACGTTACTGGATCCCAGATTCAAAAAACTGGGTTTCTTAAGTCCAGGGAAACTCCAAGAAGCGATATCCAGATTAAAATCCGAATGCACTACTGTAATCAGAAGTTGTGGTCTCCATTCTGCTTCCAGCAATACACCCCCAGCTCAGCTGCCAGCCTCTTCAGAAGCAGGTCAATCTACAAACACCAGTAAGTAGTATATTCTTGTGTTGTGTGAATTTTCACGTTAGTGATTAGTACTGTGAACCATTGGTAATTATTTTTTGTGTCATTATTATTTGGTGACCTTTGGCATGGTTGATAACAGTAGAAGGAGCGCAAGTGCAACTGCAGATGCTACTGTTGAAGTGGACCGGTATTTATCAGAAGAGAATCTCGCAAGATCTGAGGATCCACTAGTATATTGGGCTCAACGGAAGCATCAGTGTATCCTCACTTATACCAGCTGGCATTGGCATTTTTATGTTCCCCTGCATCCTCTGTTCCTTGTGAAAGGACATTTTCCAAGGCTGGAGAGGTTTTATCCAAGAAGAGGACTAGTCTAAACCACAACACACTTCAAAAACATCTGTTCCTCAATAAAAATCAGTAATATTCTGCTCCGTAGCAGTTTGTTGTGTTCTTCCCTCATAAGCACTGCACCCAACACGGTCTCACTTTTGTTGTTCATACTGTCATTATCCTGAGAATGAATGAATAAGTAATTAACTGGGTTTGTGACTGTTGTCTCTGAACAAGTAAAATCAGACAGAGAAAGATATACATTTTATTTTATACCCAGGCAATGGACAAATGTCTGCTCGGGTCATTGCCTCAGGATTAATTGATTTGTCTGCTATTTATTACCATAAAATCAAAGGTATTTTACCTTTGATTTTGGAGCATTAAAAGTGGAGCAGATTCATTGTGGATATGCTAAGTCAGTTTCACATTACTTCATATGTCCATTTACATTTAATAATTCCTCCCCAAAAATGTTACAATTTCTACAATGTCACGGACATACGAAAGAAAAACTACAGTACTACTCCTGCACAGACATGACATGAACTTTTAAAAAAAAAATTAATTCCTTCCTTAATTTTAGTGAAAATGTGAGCACATTGTATTATTTCTTTCCCATTATTAAACAAGAAACAAATAAATAAAACATGGCCACGATTTAGCCAAAACAATGAAACTATAAATACTAGGCAAATTAATAAAACGTCTTTAAGTTTAAACTCTCAAGTTCTCTCATTATTCAACTAAGACATTATATAATGAAATACTATTTTGTAATATAAAAAGTATAATAAAGGGGTACTAAAATGTTCAGCTGAAAATCAAAAATATTGGCAATTCCAGCGTAACGGACATTCGCAGTCAAAACCTGGAATATAAATTCTTATAAAATGTATTCATTACCAATATATTGAACCATCTCTATATTTTTCTAAACCCCAGTCCAGACATCAGAAAATATCAGTCTATAAACCGGTTTTATATTTTAGATGAGGGAAACACACATGCCTTACGGACGTGACAAAAAGACAAGAGTTTTTGGGAGACAACATATTTTGTAGATGTTGTGTAATTTACAATGCACAAACCAGAAGCAACAATATTTTGCAAATGGAGGTTTTTGGCCATTTAACAAAAAAACCCAAAATAACCTTTTTGTTTAAGTTTTTCGTTTCTGTGTTTCAGAGGAAAAAAATCGATGCGGATGTTACAGTTCTCCATTGGATGTGCCCCGTCGCTGAAAGCGAAATTTAACAGACTATGGAAACCATACAAAATGCTTTAAAAAAAACTTTCCACAGACTTCTATTGGTTATTTTATAGGTCCTGGTCCCCCCACTAAAGATTTTTTTAGTTAACTAGTAGTCGTTCGTTTAAAGGTGGGGTAAGTGATTTCTTATAGCCAATGTTGACATTTCAAATCACCAAAAAAAAACAGGCCCCTATACCCCAAAAGGGTCTCGCCCCTATTTTGATAGCTCCACCTAACACATACCTACGCAACCCAGGCAATGATTAGTTCTGTGAAGCAAAGCAAAACTGCTGCTGCGTTCTATTCATGGTGTATTGACACAAATTTCAAATGATTTGCAACAGTCGTTTTGTCGCGTCCAGTGGACTAGACAGACTTTAGCTGTTGCGGCTCAGACACGGTGTTACTCACCTATTGAGAAGAAACAAAGCCACCTCGGCATCCGATCGCAGGCCTTCCGCGCCTTGAGTTCTCTCCAGCGCTGGAAAGCTGATCCAATGTTTACACGGGTCCTACTTTTTGCCTTAAGCCTTCTTTTGTTCTGCAGATTTTTTCCTCTTTTGTTTTTTATCCGCCATCCCTATCTTTCTGTCGCTCGGCTTGGCTAATGTCCATCCCGTGCACTGAACACGCTCTCCTCCACATCACGAGTAGACAAGCCCCTTATTGCTGATTGGCTACAAGTCTGTTTTGCTATTCAGCCCGAATCAGTATTCTAAAGTGTTTTTGAAAAATTACATACCCTACCTTTAACATTAAATCAACTAATCGCACATTTATATTAAATTAACTACTAATTCATAATGAGCTTTAATATATAATCCCTGCTCAAGCACATGCATAAAGTTTGCCACAAAGCACAGGCAAAAGTAGCCCAATGATTATGAATGTATAGGAAAAGGAGACATTTTAATTATTTATTATTAATAAACTAATGTTTTCTTGTCGCCTGCAAGATGAAATTCAGGGTGCTGACTCTCATCTCCACAGAGCCTGGACAAAATGCACACCTTGAATTCAGGATAATAATCGGGCTTATTTGATTTTCCCGTTTTTGATTGGTGTCATTAAAATATAGACATTTCAACTTTGTATAGATAATTTTTCTGTCTTTATTTGAGACACACCACGCTGAGTTTGGTTCTTTTTTTGGAGACGCTCTCCATTTAAGGCGATGGCATTATTTTACAAAAGCACAACGTTTTGTTGTTATTTTGAGTTTGCATAAAATCAGTTTCCATACTGATTTTACTGGTTTCATTATCAGGAATAAAGCAAGTGGTCGCCCCTATCTATTGCATGCGCAAAACCCCTCAAATATGGGTCAAAAATATAGCACATTTATGAGTTAACGCTAGAGTTTGGAATCCACATTAAAATAAATCCTCACCAGTCTACATCTGAGACAGGTGCAGTTATAACCTATAAATTGAAGGCAATTTGTGGTTTTAAAATAATCTAACGGCTGTTGTTGTGTTGTGTTGTGAGCATTTGCAGAGTGAGTGTTGTCAAATTGATGAAGTTGTTTAATTAATTTGCAGGTGCTTTTTTTCTATTTGCAGCGCATTGAGCTCTCTCGGCCACCCAACCTAACCCCCTTCCACTGGAATTACCCAAATTAAAATTCAGTCACACTGCTGGAGGCCCTTTATCCCCTTGCTTAATGTACAGAGACATTCTATCTAAAACCAAAATAATTAATGTATACATAAAGCATATGTTTCAACTTCAGATACATACACACACACACACACACATTTCTGCATTAATAAACAAAAAATAAAGTTTTAATAATAATTCAAGTTTATCTGTGCCATTGATCCTGCGGACCATGAACTCGACTACGAATTAACTTTGCTAGTCTTCGTGTCTGCAAAGCAAGAAAATGGCTAGTCATTCATTTCACTTCATAATAAAGGCGTCATGTACCTCAAAAAAGTAAAAAAAATTAAGGTTCTGCCTAAATGTAAGCATAACAATTACTGTGTATAACATTAAATTAATGTTTTAGAACTGCAGAATACACACACAACACACACCTTGAAAAAAGCAGATTTCTTCTGGATTTGAACCCATGGTCGCTACCGCCTCAACCCTGTTGACCAACGCGGCACTGCACCACTCACTTGCGAATTCACTTTCCGTGAACGGCCCAGAATACGAACACTTTTCCAACTGCTTTCCTGCATGCGAGAGAGAAGCACTATTATCATATTGTTTAATAACACCCTAATTAGTTTTTCATTTTAACTAGCGCCAATGTTCTTTCTAAAGTCGTTTCAAAATAGAACCAAACCGTTTTCATACAGTAATGTTTTAATTTCGCTATGAGTCCTGTAGATCAGGCATAGCATCTGGGTATGCAGTGCATATGGCCCCCCGCTGCGCCGAGGGGAACTTTTATTGAACATGGACTAATCTAGATCCCTGCATGTGCCCTAGCCCTTGTCCGACTGCTTTATCAAATTCTCCGGCCCGAGCCTGTCTTTTTTTTCCTCTCGCTTCCCCATTACCACAGCTACTGTTGCCGCCTTAAAATAGTTTCAGTTTTGGTTTAGGCAAGTGGTATAAACATATATAATCGTTTGTGCGACGATGTAAGCTGAAGCCTGCTTTGAAGGACATGGAGGCACCATCGTGATCATTGCATTGTTTTTTCTTAAAATAAGCCTCTTTTTGCTCATAAAGAGTAATACATGATTCGGAACTGCAAAGTGTCTATTTTTTTTGTGTGCACTCACAATATCAACAAAAACCTTGTGCTTTTGTAAAATAAGTAAAACAAACAGGATGCGCTTTCTGTCATCTTGGTCTTGAGCAGGAGCGCTTCACAAAAAAGAACCGAAACTCAGCCAATACATGCCTCACAGACATGATAAATACATCTATAGAAAGCTTTAAATTACTCTATTTTAAAACGAAATAATTAAAATCAAAAACTCGTAATCCGTAAAGATGCATTTCTCTCTAAAGGCGCGTCTAATTAGGAGATGGCGAGTCAGGATTGGCAACTTCATCCTTGCGAAACTGACTCAGAAAACACTAGTTTATTACTAATTATTCAAAACCTTGTTACTATTTTTTGTGTGGGGGTCGGCCGCTGTGCCAATATTGTGTTTGCATGCAGTACAAATACCCTACAGCATATTTTTTAGTGGTCACCTGAAAATAACTAACTAAAATAAGGAATTAAGGTCTCATATTTAAGAAAGTAAACAATTATGATAAAAAAATCAGGTTATAATTGCATGAGTTAATGGAAAATTATACCTATACTCTGCAAAAAGGACAAGTGGCATCCAACCTGTCATTCTTCACATTTAACACAAAAAACAGCAATAAAACAAAGGCTTATTGACGTTTTTTTAAACTCTAATTGATCGATTTCATGAAACATTATTTTCATATTAAACTGTTCAGATTTTTTTTCCAGTATGCATTCAAGTATTTAATCATGTTTGTTTCTTGCTGCAAATATGAAAGAGGAAAATATTGATTCACATGCCGCTTGAATGAGGCGAATATAGTTATCTCACTCCAAAAAAGAGCATAAACCAGGCATTTTAGTTTATCTTAAAGTGGACAAGAAGGCTGACACGTTGTCTCCCAGAGAGTGGTGAAACAGACTTTATCTTTCTATTTATCAGTTCCCGTCTCTAATAAACTCAAAGAAGACGTTACTATCTATTTCATCACCCGTTTATTAAAACCTTAAAAGTCCAATTCTTGATTCCACGTTTTCCTATTTCTCTAGCATGCTGCCTTCTATCAGACAACCCACATTTTTGGTGTTGTTAATCGAGGGACGGTGAGCCTGATGGCAGACAGGTTGGTGGGTTGATTGTTTATTGGTGCACAGGTGGTAGCCAGGGGGATGATGGAATGTAGTGGCACCTGAGATGACAGTCTTGTGAAGGCATGGTGGTGGAGCTGGTGAACGGGGGACACTATACTAACCCAAAGGTTTCAAGATTTTAAAAAGTCTAAAGATATGGGATATAATATTTACACATCTTTTCCAATCATCAGAACGATGCAGTCGATATACTGATGGATAATTAAAGTTAATGCTACGATGGTAAGGGGCTTTCATCACCGAGGAATTCTTATCACTAATCTTTTATTTTGTTGGTGTCAAAATGTTTATGTAATGGAGGTTACATTCGTGGCGTCCTCAACACATATGAATCAAGTCTGGACAACTTTACCACTTAACCACTACAACATCACTGGGGTCCTTTACCTTGACAAAGAGAGCAATATGCGACTCTGTACTTCAGTTATTTTTGATCAAATGCACATTATCATTCTTTTGCTTGGGTTGAACACATAATTTTTTTGCTTAGTTGGAACAGCAGCCGTTGAGAACAGAGTATTTAAACTGCGACGCATCGACGCACCCACTCCCATAGGCTTCCATAGGAACTGAGGAATGCGGAAGTAAAGCGTGATGGAGCAGCCAATAGTTCCAGTATTGAAGCCCATTCATTTCAGTGCTTCTCAAGCACACTCGCCAGAGAGTTGAGGAAATTACAGCAGTTTTTGCCATTTTAACGCATTAGTTTACCTCTCGGAAATCTGGCCAGTAGTTGTATTTTATTAAACGCATTATAGTTAATGTTTAGTTTTAGATAATAGGCAGTTATGCTATATTTGCAGTTAGATAACGTGAGAAACAAGTTAATAGCGACCATAACCAGACGCTAGTTGTCATATTTTTAAGTTTTTAGTCTTTCTGCAATCATTCTCTCCCTGTAGGAAGTTGAATGAGTTTCAGTGAAGACTTCCCATTAAAGTTACAAGAGTTTCCCTGAATGCAGTTGGTTGCCTTGTATTTTTTTAAACGTTATTTAAATTTTTTTATTGGGTTAAATTCCGTATTTGCTGGCCTTTTTTAACATTAACTTATATTGTCTTCTTACATAAATGTCATAAAATAATACTGGGATGTGAGTAATTCATCTTTTTAAATTCAACATTTAAAAAAAAAGCAAAACGTATAAACATTGAGTGTTTGATAATGTCTAAATATACAATGCAAAACATAAAATAAATAATCAACTTATTCTGACCCCCTTTTTGGGGGTCTAGTGGTTAAACCATGGCATTACATAGGAATATTATTTTTCTGGCCACCAAACGCCTCTAATTTGCCTCTTTGCACTAGAATTTAAAAATGTTGTCTCCATTTTTAACCCTAAATGCTACATTACTTGTAATATAATACTAAGCATATTTAAAAAATAATGAATGCTCTCTTCATTCACTTCCCCCAGAATAAATGCGATTGTAAAGTAGTCAGTGTAGGTTCAATGCACATGATGTGTTAAGAATCACTAGAAATTGCTGCAAATATAGTGAAAGAGTTGTTTGTAACATTGAGACCCATAACCACGGACTGCGTGGCGCGAGATCAAGCGTGTCGCAACTTCCGTTTCTCCCGGCTCTGTTTGGAACAGCAGCTCTCTACTTTGACGTTCGCTGGATGGCGATCCACTTTAATTTTGTTTTCGATTACGATACGATATTTTTTTAAGGCAGTATCGTCGAGAACGATACGATCCGTTCTGAATTAAACTTTTCAATGATAATGTAATTAAATTTATTTTAAAAAATTTACTAAGAGTAAAATGGGTAATGATAAGCACTTAACTGTGTTTAAAACGCATTTTAACATTCAATACGCCTTAATTGTAACTTGTTAGGTTATATTTTTGTTTACACGTGGTTCAAATATGTTTTTTGTTTACACGTGATGCAAATCTATAAATACTACAGTTGAACTATGTTCACTTTAGTAAAACCATGGTTCATTTTCATTAGGGACTGCTAGTGACAGGCTGTTGCATCCATAAAATGTAACCTTTTTGTTCTGACAGTGTATGATTCTATTAACATTACAGAATAGAACATGATCAATGTTATCTTTCAACGTTCAATTTAAATAACCGTAATTGCACAAACTATGTAGGCTACGATTTCAATATGTTTATTGTGAAATAACTCTGTCCTCCTGACCTCTGATAAGTATTGTTCAGGGCTGCCATTCCCAAAAACTTTAATGCTTTCTTATGATACTTTTAGAAAATGCAGCCCTGTTTGAATGCACCGTCAGAAAACACTCTCTGTGATGGATCGGTTCTGTCTTGCAACAATCTGTGTGTTCAGATGAGCAGGAAAATATTCTAGCCTACACAATTACTCGCTAACCAAGGTTATTCGTCCAATTCATGCATTGATACACATTATTATTATTTTTAAATAACCAAATCACTGTAACTAAAACACACCTTATTCGAGTACTTTTAGTTTTGAGTATCGTACTTTGCTACTCGCTTCATTCTCGATATTCGATACTTTGGAATCGATACTATCCCATCCCTACCGATTCGCAAGACCCACCCAGCCTTAGTTTACTGTTGCTATCCCCCGCAAATCAATGCCGCTCTCAACACTACACTCATTTCCTTCACGCGTGCAAATACATCGCAGAGCAAAGAAGAAAACTGACAACACCCGACAGAGAAGACAGAGCAGTTACTTCTGTGATGAACAAGGTCTCCGGACCTCTCAGCTTTTAAATTGTGTCCTTGTTTAAGAATTCAAAAACGCTAATACCGTTCTGTCTGTGGCTCTTTAATGTGTCTGACCAGATCACTGTAGTGCCTCAGTGTCAACAAGTGAATCGATTCGCCTTTTCATATTTCTTAAAACGCACGAACTGAACATGACTACCACCAACGTCTTTTATTTCAACCGCGGAACACACCATTTTTCAAGTTTAAATCCACCGAAGTTAATATACTCTCCTGTCTGATTTGTGGTTAATGGATCAGCTGCGGGCTACTGGGCATCGCGCATTTACATTTTCCGATCCAACAATATACCTTGAAACCTATGAAATGGTTTTTGAAAAAACGCACATGGCGCCATAAGTTTCCAATCCATCGCTTGAGTGGCGCAGGACCGTGTTTTTTGCAGTGAAGGACCCTGTCATAGTTTTAATGCTTGGGAAGAAGACATGAAGCGCCGCTAGGTAAGCTGCATTAAAAACAAAAAAACTCTCGGTCATCGGCAAGTTCACGAGAGTTTTGTCCACATAAATTACAATAGTACACGTTTTAAACATATTATTTTATATTTTAACACTCAGATAGTTAACTTAGTGCTGCTAGCCATGCTACAGCGCCTGGTACATGACCGATTTTCTGGTACACAAACATCCTTTAAATGAAATTCCTTCTTTTTTGAAGGAATTATTGCCATTACTGTGGCAACCAACAACGAGCAGGCTTAACCCTCCACACATTTTATATTTAGTTACATTGAAAGTTTCCATTCACTCTGATCTTTTGACCCAGTTTTAACATGGATTTTCTATGGGAACCGTCCTTACTGTCGGCCAGATGGCGGATATATACCCTCATTCTGATTGGTCAGATCACCTGTCAATCCAGCTCATTCAGGCGCACGGTCAATTGGGTCTCTATTTGCTTATCGTTTCTGCCACGTATAAACTTAGAGATGCTAGTGAAACATTGCATATATTTCATATTGTAATTTCATATCGACAACATGACCTACAAATAATGCTGTTTTTCCTCAAAAACTGAGTACGTAAGCCAGATTTAATGAGGCCTACATAACGGTGCACGCATAACTGAAATTTTTAAAAAAGAAAAGTTAAACTGTTACATTAGACTAAATATTTAGCGTGCTTGAATTTGTTACATAACATAGAACTTTGTGAATGTTGTAGACACTTTGAGAACTTTGTGAATTCTGTGATTTCTGGTGCACGATGGATTCCATGTCATCGGCACAATCCACACCAGATGAGAAGCGCAGGGCCGCGCCATGTCTTTAAAATTCAAACACATTATTTTGAACGATTTCTGAGCCGTTGCTGGGCCCCGGAAAGATACGTATGGCACCACCAGCTTGCGTACACGCAAAACACATTGTTTTAATTTTAAAGATTGGAGTCAACGCGGTTGCTGCGCTTTTCTCGGCTGTTATGTGACGTCTTTTTTCTAGCGGTCAAGAATAACAAACAAAACGGTCGATGAACTGGCTCCTGCTATTGTTGACTGTTAGCGATTAGTGTTTCTGGAAGCCCACTAAGGTGGCTGGTAAAGGTTATTGTATACCGTAAAATTAGCTGGTACAACAAATGTTATGAATTTTCCATTTTTTAGACGGTTGAAAAACTGGCACATTCCTGACATTCCAACACAATTTAACATCAGTCCTCCAAGGAACATACACAGAAATCTCAGACGAAAATGGAAAGAGTTTAATAAATACTTTCACTCGGTTAATTGACTCAAGAATTATTAGGTCTAATTTACCACTACAAAATAATTATACTGATTATTTAAAAAAAAGAAAATAGTAACCTAATTAACATTCCAGACAAATAACGTAACAATTTTCCTTCATTGTTTATTAAAAAAACAGCAGTGCAAATACCGATATATTCTGTTTACGCTCTACAAATATCCGCAATTTTGTCTTTGTAAAAAGGTAATAGTAGTTATAATGCTACCAATGCTAGGCCCTACTTAGCGTAATAGTGACAGATACTATTTTCATCTCAGTAGACCTAGTAGGCGATGGTAGTATATGTAAAACTAGGCAATAATAACAAACGAACCTCTTTATGATTCGCAAGAAGCCTGATGTGAAGTTCAAACTCCATCTGATTGCTTTTTGAGGGA
The DNA here is from genome assembly GCA_018155175.1 of Sinocyclocheilus anophthalmus. NCBI lineage: Eukaryota > Metazoa > Chordata > Actinopteri > Cypriniformes > Cyprinidae > Sinocyclocheilus > Sinocyclocheilus anophthalmus. The sequence continues at coordinate 54,537 of JADLZN010000275.1, forward strand.
CAATAGTGGATTTTTTTCATAGGTTTTTCAAGGCTTTTTAAGTGAAGTATGTTTAATTTTTAATATTTTTATATGTTTAAAATATAATTAATTTAGATTGGTTTTTAAACTATTTTCTTAATGTTGGTCTGTATACATTGTTTGATGAGAAATAAACAGCAAAGCTGAGTTTTTTGTTGTTGTTTTTTTTGTACCATATCAGTCTTCGCAAATATACATGATCGCACCTTTTACCTTCCGGTGGCGCTGCTCGGCTGTGACCCGGACTCGTTGGCTGTTTTATGTTGTTTGTTTGTTACATTTTAATTATTTATTCTTACTTTGGATGGTGGCATGTCAGTGAGCCACTCAATGACGACATTTGCACAGATTATCGTTTGGATATTTATAATTTGGAAATTTTTATCGCCATGGCTTTTATCAACTACTATGTGCGGGGAGACCCAAACACTAATTTCATACACAAGAGAAGCCCTGTTCCTGCACTCATCTCGATCTGTCGATTTAAATCCGATGGTGGATTTGCCAGAGATGGTGGTGACACCGGAGAAGAGGTCAACGTGGGGGAGTTGTACAGCGGCTCAGACGGAGGTCCAGTAGGCCCCCTCTTCCTTCCATTATCCTTGGAAACGCGAGATCACTTAGAACTAATACTTCACTACTTCGTATTCACACTAGGTCGTGCTTTGAGTACTGGGACTCAAGTTTATTGGCGTTTACAGAGACCTGGCTTCATAAAGACATTCCTAGTTCACTTGTGGAGATAGAAGGTTTTTCTTTAATCCGGGCGGACAGAGGGGAGTCCTCGGGAAAAGACAGAGGAGGAGGCGTCTGTGTGTACATTGAGGAACAAATGGTGCACACAGTACTCAGTGAAAGAGACTTGTTGTGATCCTGACATGGAATACCTCTCTGCCTAAGTTTAAGACCTTTTTATCTCCCGAGAGAGTTGGGCAGTATTTTATTGTGTGTAGCGTACATCCCTCCTAATGGCAATGCATTCAGAGCTGCCTTATGTATATCAGACTGTATTCAAAAACAACTACAGCGAACCCCGGGTGCTCCAGTTCTTATCATGGGGGACTTTAACCAGTGCAAACTGGAGTCATTCTTACCAGGCTTCTTCCAGTATGTTAAAAGTGCGACAAGGAACAATAATGTTCTGGATAAATGTTATGGTAACATCAGGGAGGCTTACAAGGCCAAAACGAAACCCCCTTTATCAACATCGGACCACAATATAGTTCATTTGATACCAACATACAAGACTGTTTTGAAAAGGAATAAGCCTTTGGTTAAGACTGTAACAGTATGGGATGAAGGAAATGTGGAAGCATTAAGAGGGTGTTTTTTAAGTACAGATTGGTCAGTATTTTATGATGCAGATTTGAACACCGTGACAGAGACGACCACTGATTATATTAGTTTCTGTGTGGATACAATACTTCCTAAAAAAGGAAGTGAGGATGTTCCCAAACAACAAGCCTCATATAACAAAAGAAGTGAAAGCCTGCATCAGTAAGAAAAAAGCAGCTTTTATGAAGAAGGACTGGGTTGAGTTAAAGGTTGTCCAAAAGGAACTGAATAAATTATTATTGGAAGCTAGGAAACGCAAAAAGAACTACATTGAACAAACTTTTTATCTATGACCAATAAGAGAATGGGAATCTCTGAAGACAATTTCTAATATGGATCCTAAAAAACAATGCTTTGTCACTACTGATGAGTTTAAAGGGGTTATATGCTGTTGCTAAAAAGAACATTATTTTGTGTATTTGGTGTAATGAAATGTGTTTATGCGGTTTAAGGTTAAAAAAACATTATTTTCAACATACTGTACATTATTGTTTCTCCTCTATGCCCCGCCTTTCTGAAACGAGTCGATTTTTTACAAAGCTCATCGGTCTGAAAAGCGACGTGTGTGATTGGCCAGCTATCCAGTGCGTTGTGATTGGCCGAATACCTCAAGCGAGGTGCCTCACGTATTCGTTGCATCCAGCGGGGACATAATTACGAATTATAATGACTTATACTGTCTTTTTTTTTTTGCATCGCGCCGCGTAAACATAAACCATGTCTGCATTTGTGATCGTAGAAATGACAAGCTACAAACGCTACTCTACACTGCCCAAAACTCGCGTTTGAATCATCAGTGTCAAATTCTTTAAATATAAAAAATTTATTTACAGTCTTTGAGTCAGAACAGCCAGCGTTGTATTCTACTCTACCAGGATCAGGAAACAGTACCTCCATTAAATTTGCTGCACACAAATTAATATTTGGGTTTAAGTGTTCTGGAACAGTGTTGTAAATCCAACTTAACCACTGATTTTCTAGTCGTGTCCATTTTTGCAAGGCCAAAAAAAGGAGTTTTGCTTTCACAACGAAAAACACACCGTCTCCACGACATGGCGCGGCAGCAAAAATAACTACAGCGGAAAAAAGTTACGCCTTCTCCCTTTTGCGTGAACCTTTGGGGGGGCGGCCGTTATGAAATCTTCCCACATAGTTACGTAGACGATGTGGAGGCGTGTTAGAACGACTGTTTTTAGGTAGGGGCGTGGTTTAACTTTTTAAGAATATTTGAGACTTGAGTCTTTGCAACTTTACAGATCTTATATACTGTATGCACGAACAGCTTGTAACACTCCAAAAAGAAAGGAAAAATTGAAATCGCATCAATATGACCCCTTTAATAAATCCAATTAGCGTGAACAAGTTTTTTGTAAGGTTTGATAATAATGATCGTGTCAGTGAATTTGAAGTGATTTTACAAACTGTTGAATGTGATACAGAAGCCAATTTATCTGAGACCCCTCAGAAGTTACAACAACAGTTTTTTTCGTAAAGTTTGTACTAACCCAAGAAATCAACCAGGCCTGATGGTATTTCAGCGCATCTTTTGCGGTGTAAGCGAGGAGTTAACCTTGGCATGGTGCCCGATTTTTCAGCAATCACTTGACAATCATATGGGTCGCACTGTTATGTAAAAAGTCCATTGTTAACACCTTTTTTCCCAAAAAAATCGTGCTTCCGCTAATAATGAGTTTCGAACCGGTGCTATAACTCGCTTGTTTATGAATGTTTGGAGAACTATGTGTGTCCGCTGAAGCAAGTAATGTATTGTTGGATCCTTCCAGTTGCTTATAGAGAGAAGGAGGGACTGTTGATTCTGTCAGTACTGTGTTCACTTGACTAACTTTACAACTCTATGCTTACGCACGGTTACTTTTTTGTGGATTTTAGTTCAGCTTTAACACTCCTTCAGCCCGAGTTCCTCTTGGACAACTTGGTAAAACTTAACGTAATCGCTTTTATTATTAAGTGGCTTTTTTATTCCTTCTTAACAATCATACTCCTGTGTTTAAAGTAAAAACGATACACTCGCTGATGTTAAATCATTAGTATAGTGCCCCTTCAAGGTTGTGTAGCTCTCCCATTCTGTTTCTTTATATACAATTGATTGCTTTAGTATAAATAACACCTCTATTATTAAATACTCTGATGACACGTTATATACTAAGTCTTTTAGGAAAGTCAGGACATACAGCATACGTCTGAATGTAGAACCTTTGTGCTGTGGTGTAATGTAAATCACTTTTTCATCAGAGAGATAGAGAAGAAAGAAAAAACATCGAAAGATAGAGGACATTGACTAGCGGCCATTGAAAAGTCTTGAATAATAGATGATCCAAATTGGATCAGTTATTTTACATTAAAAGAAGCTTTTCATCCCCCTTTCCAAAATAATAATCATCACCTGTCCAGTAACACTACACAGTATTATGGTGAGCACTACACAAAAGCATACAGGTATGTAGAGACTTTGCTATTGGAAAGTGAGCTAAAAGACAGTCAATCTTATTCAGTATAATTAGCTTTTTTCACAAATAACATTTATTCCATGATAAGTCTTTTTTAAACTAATGCAAGTAACAACGTGGATGTTTAGATTTTAAAAGTGCGATCGCTCGTGGGCGTGATCACGTTAGAGATAATGCGATTGACAGGGGAAAAACATTTCCTACGGATTAATTTATCAAGAATTTTGGTTTGAACGTTTTCACGCTTTCTATATATCATATACAGTATCTCACAGAGTGAGTACACCCCTCACATTTTTTTTAAATATTTTATTATCTTTTCATGTGACTACAACTGAAGAAATGACACTTTGCTACAATTTAAAGTAGTGAGTGTACAGCTTGTATACCAGTGTAAATTTGCTGTCCCCTCAAAATAACAACACAGCCATTAATGTCTAAACCGCTAGCCACAAAAGTGAGTACCCACCCTAAAGCCTGTGTTATACTTTCCGCGTGCGCTAGTCCGCTATGGTGCGCGTGACGTAAAAATCGTCATCGGAGAGTGTGCGCGGAGGCTCTGAGCAGACATCCGTGTGCCTCCCATTTTTTGTGACCGCGCGGACAAGTAAGCGTGGTCAGTAGGCTACTGTGCATGCGCAGGCTGTGTGAAGAAGCCCATTACTACATCGAACCTGTATAATCCATCGATAAAACAATATACACACAGCCCGATGTGAATAACTCGGGCAATTTCTTTTGTTCACAATCATGTTTGTTTCTTGTTCAGCCGATCTACCTACTCAGTAGGAACACGTCCACGAGCGGACAGTTTTGGTTAAGTATATTGCAAGTATTCCACGACCGATTTGTAACGCGCATAAAGTAATAACACAGGCTTAAGTGAAAATGTCCAATTTTGGCCCAATTAGCCATTTTCTCTCCCTGGTTGTCATGTGACTCATTAGTGTTACAACGTCTCAGGTGTGAATGGTGAGTAGGTGTGTTAAATTTGGTGTTATTGCTCTCACTCTCCAATACTGGTCACTGGAAGTTCAACATGACACCTCATGGCAAAGAACTCCTTGAGGATCTGACAAAAAGAATTGTTGCTCTACATAACGATGGCCTAGGCTATAATAAGACTGCCAATACCCTGAAACTGAGCTGCAGCACGGTAGACAAGACCATACAGCGGTTTAACAGGAAATGTTCCACTCAGAACAGGCCTGGCCATGGTCGACCAAAGAAGTTGAGTACACGTGCTCAGCATCATATCCAGAGATTGTGTTTGGGAAATAGACGTAGGAGTTCTGCCCAGCCTTTGCCGCAGAGGCTGAAGGGGTGGGGGGTCACCCTGTCCGTGCTCCTACCATACTAAACTCCGCACACTGCATCAAATTGTCTCATGCTGTCATCCCATAAGGAAGCCTCTTCTAAAGTGATGCACAAGAAAGCCACCAAAAGTTTGCTGAAGCAAGCAACTAAAGACTGGATTACTGGAACCATGTCTTTGTCTGATGAACCAAGATAAACTTATTTGGTCAGTGGTGTCAGCGTGTCTGTCGGCAACCAGGTGAGGAGTACAAGACACAGTGGGTACTTGCCCTCAGTCAAGCATGTTGGTGGGAGTGTCTGGTCCTTGGGGCTGCCCATGAGTGCTGCCGGCATGGGGAGCTACATTCATTGAGGGAACCATGAATGCCAACATGTACTGTGACATACTGAAGCAGAGCATGATCCCCTCCCTTCGGAGACTGGGCCACAGGGCAGTATTCCAACATGATAACGACCCCAAACACACCTCCAAGACGACCACTGCCTTGCTAAAGAAGCTGAGGGTAAAGGTGATGGATTGACCAAGCATGTCTCCAGACCTAAACCCTGTTGAGCATCTGTGGGGCATCCTCAAACGGAAGGTGGAGGAGCACAAGGTCTCTAACATCTAGAAGAGGACTCCAGTGGCAACCTTTGAAGCTCTGGTGAACTCCATGCCCAAGAGGGTTAAAGCAGTGCTGGAAAATAATGGTGGCCACGCAAAATATTGACACTTTGGGCCCAATTTGGACATTTTCACTTAGGGGTGTACTCACTTTTGTGGCCAGTGGTTTAGACATTAATGGCTGTGTGTTGAGTTATTTTGAGGGGACAGCAAATTTACATTTTTATACAAGCTGTACACTCACTACTTTACATTGTAGCAAAGTGTAATTCTTCAGTGTTGTCACATGAAAAGATATAATAAAATATTACAAAAATGTGAGGGGTGTACTCACCTCCGTGAGATACTGTTTGGTATATCCGTTGGTATGGAATTATTCAGACCCCCTTAAATTTTTCACTCTTTTATATATTGCAGCCATTTGCTAAAATCAATTGTTAATTTGTTTTTTTTTTTTTCCTCATTAATGTACACGCAGCACCCCATATTGACAGAAAAACCAGAATTGTGACATTTTTGCAGACTTATTAAAAAAGAAAAACTGAAATATCCCATGGTCCTAAGTATTCAGACCCTTTTTTCAGTATTTAGTAGAAGCACCCTTTTGTTCTAATACAGCCATGAGTCTTTTTGTTAAAGATGCAACAAGTTTTTCACACCTTTTTTGGATTTTTGGATTTGGGGATCCTCTGCCATTCCTTTTTGCAGATCCTCTCCAGTTCTGTCAGTTTGGATTGTAAACGTTGGTGGACAGCAATTTTTATGTCTCTCCAGAGATGCTCAGTTGGGTTTAAGTTAGGGCTCTGGCTGGGCCATTCAAGAAAAGTCACAGAGTTTTTGTGAAGCCACTCCTTCGTTATTTTTGCTGTGTGCTTAGGGTAATTGTCATGTTGGAAGGTGAACCTTCGCCCCAGTCTGAGTTCCTGAGCACTCCTGGAAGAATGTTTTTTCGTCCATGATATCCCTGTGCTTGGCCGCATTCATCTTTCCCTCGTTGCAACCAGTCGTCCGGTCCCTGCAGCTGAAAAACACCCCCACAGCATGATGCTGCCACCACCATGTTTCACTGTTGGGACTGTATTGGACAGTTGATGAGCAGTGCCTGGTTTTCTCCAGACATATCGCTTAGAATTAAGGCCAAAAAAGTTCTATCTTGGTCTCATCAGACCAGAGAATCTTATTTCTCAACCATCTTGGAGTCCTTCAGGTGTTTTTTAGCAAACTCCATTTGGGCTTTCATGTGTCTTGCACTGAGGTCGGGCCACTCTGCCATAAAGCCCCGACTGGTGAGGGCTGCAGTGGTGGTTGACTTTCTACAACTTTCTCCCGTCTCCCGACTGCATCTCTGGAGCTCAGCCATAGTGATCTTTGGGTTCTTCTTTACTTCAATCATCAAGGCTCTTCTCCCCCGATAGCTCATTTTGGCTGGACGGCCAGCTCTAGGAAGGGTTCTGATTGTCCCAAACGTCTTCCATTTAAGGATTAGGGGGCCACTGTGCTCTTAGGAAGCTTAAGTGCAGCAGAAATTTTTTTGTAACCTTGGACAGATCTGTGCCTTGCCACAATTCTGTTTCTGAGCTCTTCAGGCAGTTCCTTTGTCTTCATGATTCTCATTTGCTCTGACATGCTCTTTGAGCTGTAAGGTCTTATATAGACAGATGTGTGTTTTTCCTAATCAAGTCCAATCAGTATAATAAAACACAGCTGGACTAAAATGAAGGTGTAGAACCATCTAAAGGATGATAAGAAGAAATGGACAGCACCTGAGTTGTCACAGCAAAGGGTCTGAATACTTTAGGATCATGTGATATTTCAGTTTTCTTTTTTAATACATTTGCAAAAATGTCAACAATTCTGTGTTTTTCTGTCATATGGGGTGCTGTGTGTACATTAATGAGGTAAAAAAATTAACTTAAATGATTTTAGAAAACGGCTGCAATATAACAAAGAGTGAAAAATTTAGGTGCCTTAATACTTTCCGTACCCCACTGTATGTATGTATATATAATATATATATATATAATATATATATATATATATAGATATATATTCCTTTTCATCTTATTCTGAAATTTTAATAAGTAATATTCTTATTCTTATTCTGAAATTCAGCAACCACTCTGTCAGTCCAGTTATTATTGATAAGTTGCTACCAATCCTGACAGCATGGATTGACCCAGATTCTTTTTTAGGGAAGGAAAATATATAATTATTTGAAAAAGATTGAGTCAATTTCACAGAAAACTTGTTGAAACAACAACAGGCTTATCTATTAACCATAGGTAGTCTATAGGATATTCAATACTTTACAGTGTATATTGTGTCTTTAATTACACTGATAACTACTTCCTATGACAGACAAAACTGGTGAAAGGGGAGGGCACGGCCCGCGAATACCCTCTTTTGGTGCCGGCCATGGCCCCACTCTCTGTGGATGAAAACTTTATACCTAATCCGTTTTATGTGCAGTGCCGCTGTGTCAGTATGCCATGGTAGGCGCAAATAAGAGCATGCTCTTTCTGCTGGAACCGACTTGCAGCACTTCTTGATCTTCGCAAAATCCTTGTTACAACATCGTATAGATGACATTGTCTCATCCGATGCTCGTAAGTGTCTTCATATTGCATTTGTAGCTGATAACACAAGATCAGTAAAATAAAAAGCACTTCGAAAAATCTCCATGATTATCCTGTTTTCGCACTTCCCGCTTTTCCCTGCTTGAGAATTTCTGTCCAATAAATGAATGACCTTAGCACTCCTGTGGCTTTGTTTACAATTTCTGGTTCACTTGCAAAAAGGACAGTGTGAAAGCGAACCGCACCAAACAATAAAAATCGATATTGTATTTGGTCCGGACCAAGGCAAGTGAACTAGCGGTCTTTCCTGGGGTGAATACATCCTTAGTCTTTACATAACAAACTAAACATGCCATAGGTCAGTTATGGATTGTGTGTAAATAACTTACAATTTTTAGTTTTTTCGGCAATCTGAGCAATGCGACAATTTACAGCCTTTAAACCAAAATAAGCAGATATTTGTTAATACTCAAAGGACAACTTTTAAAATGCTTTACAGCATTCAAACTTACATTATCAGCTAGCCAAGGCATTGCTGTACTGCTTGTGTCACTCAACAGATGTGGGGCGAGAACAGATTTCAGGTCCCGCAGATACAAAATGGCATAGTGAGAAATTCTGGCAATGATATCATTGTTTCTCTTCTCAGCGTACAGTTTGGAGATTGTCTCCTAATGTTTCAAAAGTACATTTAATTACAATGAATAGTAAATGCTGACATTACTGTTTTATTTCTTATTGTTGTTCAAGGTTGTCTGTGGTGTAAAAATTCCAAAGTTTTTACCTTGTGTCTGCTCAATTGGGAACATTGCCACTGAAAACTTTTTCCCTTCCTCTGGCAGGCTATCCAATTTTGCTGGGACATCTGGATCTTTGCACTGTACTTCTCTATGTTGTGTGTTTGTTTTTGCAATTCTTTATTAATATGGTTTCAATTACTCGACACCAGATATTACAGAACAGCTATCATAAAAGTGGCATATCTAACTGCACACATAAATTCAACCTTCACTTCATTACCCTTTTGTCCATAAATGAGTTTGCCCTGTAGTCCTATGTGTATGTCTTCAGCCATTTCTTTCAAAATTGCAGAATTTTTCTTGGCATTATATAGATGGAAGTAAAGGCGTAGCGAAAACATGTAGTGGGTATCCTTCATCTGACACAACGGATACCGGCTTTAAGTTAAATTTAAGACTTTTTAAGACCTTTTTAATACCACCTTATATGAAATTTAAGACCTAAACTTGTAATGGAATATACACAATATTATTACATGCATATATGTAATATTTAATGTGTATAAATTTTTTTTTTTTAAAAAAACAAAAGAAAACAAAATATCATTGCTGTAATAAATTATATTTATTACTACGATATACAGCGAGCTTTTCATGTCAGCAATATATACAATATTCCATACAAAATATCCCTGCAAAATAACTGCATCACTGAGATTTTTGGTGGAGTAAATTTATTCTGAAGCAATATTTGTTCTATCAGCTTTTACATACTTAAATCTGCATATTTACCTTTACAAAGGCCTATTTTTAACCTTTTTAGTTGTATGCATCATCCTACATGTCAAATTATTACAATTTATCAATAAATTCAATATACACTATAGGGCTGCTACCAGTCAGATTAAATCATTTCAATTAAGCTTAAATTAAATTAAATTATGCATTTAGCATACGCTTTTATCCAAAACGACTTACATTACAGTTTTTTACCATTATTAAAATTACACGCAAATCCAAATTACAACTGCAACCTAAATCATGTTTATGAGATTAATGTTTCATGCATTTTATGAGTATCACTAAGAATGTTGAGGGGAAAATGCATTTCACCAAAAAAAAAAGTTTTTTTTGTTTTTTTTTTTTTTTCCAACCCAAACTTCTCAACTTGAACTACCAGTAAGTGACGGTAAGTCACTTAATGAGTGAGTCATTGAGTCCTTCATTCAACTGATTGAGTGTTTTATCGTGCTGGTATCTTAAGGACTTTTGTGGACAGCTGACTCCTAAAGTTTTTGATATTCTTCATATTCTTTGTTGGTCAGACAGAAATTAATCTGTTCCAATAAGTTTAATAGATTTTTTACCTTTTATGGGCATTTTACCTTTATAACGCCATTTTTCTATAAGTGTGCATTATCATTTGAGTCAAATTCTTACATTTAATTCTGTGAATTATAATAAGACATTTGGGCTGTTACCAATCAAATGAAATCATTATCAACAAAATCCATCTTTGCACTGCAGAAGCAGCATCTGAAGTGGCATTTAGATGTATTCACACACAGTTTAATGCAGGACATGAATGCATTTAACCTGCAGTTACAAATGCATAAATAATGTTTTGATATAGTAAACAAAACATTAACTGATGTTCGAAATTTAAAAAATAATTAAAAGGTACCTTAAATGTGAAATTAAAACCGCCAATAGATGGCAGCAAATCACTGTTAATAAGTGAGTCATTGCAATTGACCAACATTTAAACGGTTGATTCATTCAGGAACGGAACACCGTCATGTTGCTCAGAGACTCGAAACAGCGCTGTGGCTTTGTTTGGAATTATTTTTGCTGGCGAAATAGAGCAAAAAAAAATAGGCAATGTGGTGTCTAAAACGTAATTCTCTTAATAAAACTTCTAGTTTATTAAACTGTTGTAAAAAAAAATCATTATCACATTTGTATATGGTAATTTTTTGAGAAAAAAAGGCACTCTTCCGTGTGAACTTAATTAACTATCAGCTAATAAATATACACATTTTCTGTCCCCATGTCTTGAATTTGTGATCATTGTAAATATTTTTTAATAGACTGAATCTTGCAGTGATCAGGCAGAGCGCACGCGCACTAGACTTCACGTAACGCCTGCACTCTGTAGGTGTTTATTTAATAGACTGATCATGCTTGTAAAGAGCGCACTCAAATGCGCACAGCGCACTAGTCCCCGTTCACAATTGCGTGCACTCTGTAGGTGGTTTATTTTAATAGACCTGAATCATGCCTTGAAAGAGCGGCACTCAATGTTACCCGCGCACTAGACTCACGTAACGTTGTAGGTGATTGTATTTTAATAGACTGAATCATGCATTGCAAAGCGCACGCGCACTAGACTCACGTACGCGTGCCCTCTGTTTAGGTGTTTATTTTAATTGACTGATCATGCATTGAAGAGCGCACTCCTAATGCGCACAATCACCACTATACGTCACGTAACTGTGCACTCTGTATTGTTTATTTTAATAACTGAACATTCAGTGAAGAGCTCACGCGCCCTAGACCTCACGTAACCGTAGCACTCTAGGTGTTTTTTTTAATAGACTGAATCATGCAGTGAAAGAGCGCACTCTAAATGTGCACGCGCACTAGACGTCACGTAATGCGTGCACTCTGTAGGTGTTTTATTTTAATAGACTGAATCATGCAGTGAAAGAGCGCACGCGCACTAGACGTCACGTAACGCGTGCACTCTGTAGGTGTTTTATTTTAATAGACTGAATCATGCAGTGAAGGAACACACTCTCGCACTAGTCTAGACTTCACGTAATGCGTGCACTCTGTAGGTGTTTTTTTTTAGACTGAAACGCAGTTGAAAGAGCGCACCGCACTAGAACGTCCACGTAACGCGTGCACTCTGTTAGGTGTTTTAATTTTAATAGACTGAATCATTCAGTGAAAGAGCGCACACCCCCCCCCCCCCCCCCCCCCCCCCTTTAATTGTCACGCGCACTAACGTCACGTAATCGTGCACTCTGTAGGTGTTTTATTTAATAACTGTAATCATGCATTGAAAATGCGCACTCAAATGTGCCCGCGCAACTAGACTGCACGTAATGCTGCACTCTGTAGGTGTTTTTATTTTAATATACTGAATCATGCAGTGAAAGAGCGCACGCGCACTAGACGTCACGTAACGCGTGCACTCTGTAGGTGTTTTATTTTAATAGACTGAATCATGCAGTGAAAGAGCGCACTCTAAATGCGCACGCGCACTAGACGTCACGTAATGCGTGCACTCTGTAGGTGTTTTATTTTAATAGACTGAAACATGCAGTGAAAGAGCGCACGCGCACTAGACGTCACGTAACGCGTGCACTCTGTAGGTGTTTTATTTTAATAGACTGAATCATGCAGTGAAAGAACACACTCTAAATGCGCACGCACACTATGACGTTCACGTATGCGTCCTCGTAGTTGGTTTATATTTTAATAGACTGAATCATGCAGTGAAAGAACGCACTGTAAATGTGCACGCGCACTAGACGTCACGTAATGCAATAGGTGTTTTGAATGGTTTTTTGCATCGTGAGAATATTGAGCAAAATAGCTCACTTGTGATGGTGTTTCTTAACTATATCATGTTATGAATAAACTAAACATTGTGAATTTTTACCTCAGTGTGTTTCTTCTGAGTTTATGTGTGCTGTCACGCTCATTTGTTCTGAAGTCTCGAGACAAAGAGAGTGAGCCTCAGCGCGACCTTGTATTCTGTATTCTGCTAACTTACTGCAGTTCTCTCTGATGATGCAGTAACTACCGCGGGGAAGAAAAAATCTTCGGTCTGTCCAATGATTGTAAAAAGTCATTAGGTCCGTCAGACTGAAGATATTTTAGCGGTAATTAGACAAAAAATAATTTTAACCCATACTAAATCCGAAGTTAAGACATTTTAAGACTTTTTAAGGCCTTATATTAGGAAAAAGTTATTTAAGACTTTTTAAGGCCTGCGGACACCCTGCCGGGTATACTTCACTATCCGCGTTCCGTTCCGTCTCGCGCACAGCCGCGTCTGCACAGCTTTCAAAGTATACTCAACCGCGGATGAGTACAGATGGATGAGCTCGACACATGCGCAGTACCACCTACTTGACTTGCGCTCTGTCTCAACATTCACTTCGCGCATGCGCTGTTGTACGCACACCGTCCGCGCGGTCTCAAAAAATTGCCTGCACGTGGACAGGGTGCGCGGCTGTCCGCGGGCCCTCCTGATGACGAAAATGACGTAATGCAAACGGTACACGGACGGCCGAAGTATACTTTGGCCTTTTAAGGAAAGCTCTCAATTGACTTGTTCTGCTTCTGCAGAGTTGACTAGAGAAGCCAGTTCAGGGATTAGTTTTAGACTGTGCAATTTCTCCTCTGGTCATTTCTGATTCTTTTGATGGAACTTATCATAAAAGCAAAAGCTGTCTGATGTTCCAGTTTCTGGATGTGGATCTGAATTTCTGTCAATTGCTGAGGGTTTTGGGTGCTGGGTTTTCATTTTGATGTTGTTGGCCCAGTCAAGATGTATCCTCACTTTTCCATCAGCTGCAAAATATATGTTCTCCTCTGTTGCCTCACATTGGAGAAGCTCACCAAGCCTGTTTATAATGTCGGAAATGGATCCACTGGCAGACACTCCCAGAATATTTCAGGCTTTAGTCAGGTCTTCTCTTTTAGGCTGATGATGTCACGATCTCCAGCTGGAGTGCCTATGAGCTCCTCTAGAGGGCACTCCATTTTGTACCTTGCCATTCACTCAGGACTCAATTTCCCATAATCCTTTGCCTGGACTCATCAAGTGCATCACCTGTCTCTCATCAGATCTCATCATCAGTTCACAGCTGTCTCACATTAGTAGGACTATAAGAACAGCACACTCACTCTCTGTCATCGCTGGTGATTGAACGTTGTATAGCTCTTCCGTGGTTTCTACGCCCTTTCGCAAAAGACGGGATTAGTATTATCTGGTGACCTCCAGTCATTTGTAATAATTGCGGAGGTTGTCTGTGATCTTAATCCTGTGCGAATCGGCCATGGCTGTAATTAGTAAAGTAAAAAGTCCCCTGCAAATGACCTACCATATTTCGCCGAACACCGAGGTGCTGTGATAATATTAGTCCCGTGTGAATCGGCATCTCTGTGATTTGGCCAGCATTTGGTGGGTCGTATATAATTTTTTGAGGTTTTCCTGTGTGCCTTTTTATCCATCTTTCGTGAAGAATGGAGGCTGCGTTGGAGTGTTTGATATTATTTTGGGTGCTGTCATATATTGCTACACCATACAATTTGGAGAAAGAGAAAGCTGAAAAGGTTTTGGGGTTAATGTGTTACAAATAAATCAAGCGTAAAGCTTGAGATATTATTTTAACCTGTTGAAATATAAATGACACAGTACACAAAACTATATTAGTTTATTTTTTTTAAATCCATCTGGACCGTAGAACGGGACTCTCAAAGCCTTGACATCCGGGTATCCGGGAGATGAGTCAGTAAATTCAACAGGGTTCGTACACATTTTTACCAATAAATTTCCATGACTTTTCCATGACTTTTGAGACAATTTTCATGACCTAATGTTCCATTATTTTACAATAAGAATATAAATCTGTTCAAATTATCATAGCATATGCTAACTAAAATGACTTGATGATATCCATCAATTAATATGTGATACAAAGATTTGCGACGCGCTGTTGGAAACAACACAGACCTGTGCTATACCGCGAACTGGGGGGGGGGTCAAGAGTGGCTCGGACGTGGTTTTAGTGCCCAGCAGCAGCGAGTTGCTGGAAGAGTTTCCTGTTAAGCGCACGCAAAGCCGCCTTAACATGATATCTGAATCCGGTGTTCCATTTTTGTGAAGCCGATCCTGCTCAAGGACCGAGACAGCAGAAAGCGTAATCCTGTTTTGTTTTCCTAAAAAAGCACAACGTATGCCGAGAGGTAGTGCACAAATAAAAGTAACCTTAACGGTCCCCCCCCCCCGGAACAAAAAAAGATGTATTACTCTTACCTTTATGAGCAAATATGACTGCGTTGTTTCCACTGTTCTAATAAAAAAAATGCACGTGAATCGTGCGGGGGACTCCATGTCCTGCAAATACGCTTCAAGCTCTCTGCACAACGATTGTATACACCGCCTAATAGCACCATTCATCTAGGTTACCCATTTCAACTAATATTATTTTGTTTAAGCATTTTATTAGGCCTATATATGTTATTGTATTCTTCACATCAAGGGTGAAGAAATTTGAGAAGCTAATTGATCAACAAGGCGATATAATTCACTGTCTGCCACTGGCCCGCTTGTCGTTACTTTAAAACAAAACAAACTTGAATTTTACAAACAAACAACATTTTTCAAACCTATTTCTAAATTACCGTAATAAGAAACGAAAATAATAAATAACACTTTTTGCCATGAAAAACGAACCTGAAACTATTTTTAATGTCTACAACTCAAGCTGGGTCTTGGGGAAGAGAGACAGAAAAAGAGAAAAAGACACAGGCATAATTCTGAGAATCGTTCGGATAGGGCCGACTAGTGCATCTGTTTTGATGAGCCCCGGGTGCAGGGTTTCTGCGACTTTGTACAACCTCACTTTGGTACGCGCAAGGTGCTTTTCATACGCACGAGCGCACTTTGGATTGACTGCGCGGTACCGATGCCTAAAAGCCGGCAAATAAATAATGCATTTTCTGACGCTGCAACCATGACCCATAGGCAATGACCATTCTGTCAACGGTCCCCGCAACGCGGTGAAAGTCTTTGTATACTCAGCGTGCAGCGCTCTTGTACGCAAAAAGATCGCCGATTTGAGCTGTTTGAAGAGAAAGTCAAAGATAGAAGACGCTACAGCTGAAGCACTCACGCTGTTTCACATGACTGATTTGTCATCTGTGTAGGCCTGGAACTCATTCTGTAAGTTTGCTTATTTATTCATCAAACCTACATGCTATAGGCTATTGTATAAATGTGTGAATATCCATCATTTTAAAAGTCAAAAGCTGCGGGAATGAGTAAAACTATGCGCAATCCCGCACCGAAATTCAGAACCTGATTAAACATAATTCTATTATACAGAGATTTGTGAAATGGATTTCCATGACTTTTCCAAAACTTTCCGGCTTTATTTATTTTTCCAAAACTTGTAAATTGCCTTTTTAAAATTCCATGACTTTTCCAGGTTTTTCATGAACGTACGAACCCTGATTCAAGTAAAAAAAAAAAACAGGCTTCGCTTATCCCGTGCGAATGCACCACATGAAACTCAGATGTGGGGGGGAAATTTCAAAATCACACAAGGTCCCCAGATAATTCTAATCCCATGCGAAAAGGGCTTTAGTTTCCATGTTTCCTTGCCTTCGTGTTTTGATCTTTGGACTGTTATCTTGTTTTTGAGTGTTTGCTGCCTGCCCTGACCACTGCCTGTTTATTGGATTACTATTTTGCCTGCCCTGGATTATACCTGTCTGATGTTGTTTGACCCTGCCTGTTTTGACTACGCTCTCTGAATTAAAGCTTGCACTTGGACCCCCACGTCGTTGTCACGACTCCTTCTCCATTACAGATGAAAATAAGATTAACGTAAAACAATTTTTGATACTAATGTTGCATGGTTAAATGAATGTAAGAGTCATGTTTTCTGTAATACACCGATTTGAATCAAGCACTTGTAAAGTCTGGTCCTCATAAATGTCCTTTCCATGTTTACTGGTGCTGACCCTGTCACTCTGGGATAGCCCTTTGAAAATCTCTGTTTTGGACAGGATTTCGCTGCTTCTTGTATGTTGCCCCATCCATGGAGCAAAGCCAGTGCGTTGTTATTGGCGAACAGCCTCAACGGTGTTTCATACTTGGCCCCGCCAACATAGCTTTTGGCGAATCCGGCACTTCTCACTCGTGATGTGGAAGCTGTCCTCAGTAAAATGCGCAGCACACAATAGCAAATTGGGGTTATAATGCTCAGGAACAGAGTTAAAAAATAAATTGCAACCACTTTTTCCTGACATCATCCGCTTTCGGAAGTGAAAAAAAACAGCGTTTCAGGCGGTCGCACACCGGACGAGAAGCGCAGTGTTGCGCCACGTCTTTAACATTCAAATGCATTATTTTCTATGAGTGTAGGCACACCGCGGCGGCGTTCGGCGTCTGTCCGCGGCGCCCACTACGTCTTGTTGTACTGTACGAGTGTCTAGAACCGCGGTTCTCATTTCCAGTCCTCGCGTACCCCCGCTCTGCATGTTTTGCACTTCTCTCTTTTGTTAACAAACCTGATTCAGATCATCATCTCGTTAGAAGTGAGCTCCGTGCATGACCTGTGTTCCGTTGACATGCTCCCTACACAGTGTCCATTGCTCCTTACTCCCTGAGCAGGGAAATCCGTTGAAGTTTACTCACTTCGGAACATTTACGATTTGCGCTGCACCGCTGCCTTCAGCTTCTTCACACACCAACGAAACTACTAGAAAAGCGGGAATGTGGGGACATAATTACCTCTGTAAATACATCCAATTTAAATCACTGTCTCGCACACTTAAAATCCCCTGTATGGAACTATACCTCCCTTCAAACTGGAATCAGAGGAATACCGTAATGTCCCCACCACTTCGCAGGTCACTAGTCAATATCACAAACGATGAAGCATAAGAGAAACACACAAAATGGCAGAGCGGGGGTACGTATACTGAATCTGAGGCTACAGCAACAGCATTTTCTTCTGTATGTGTAATTCTAAGAGCCACTTTTGTGATATCATAAATCCCCTGGAACCAAATACTGAGTCCCACTATCCGTTTGCTGTAGTTCTTGCAAATTGATTTTTTTAAAAACTAAATATATCCCTTTGGAGTGGACTTTAAGATTTGTAACTTTCTAGATATTTTTAATGCCCAAACATACACAATACACACTAAAATTCAAAAAGTGAAAAAGCATAATAGGACCCCTTTAAAAATCTGAGGAGGCACAGTTGAAATTGCGTTTCGGGAGGAGCAGTATTTCGGCTGGGCCCCCGTCTGGTCTAGTGCCCTGGGCATGTGCCCGGTAGGCCCGTGCGTTAATCCATCCCTGCAGTACTAAATGAAAAAATATGATATTTATGCAAAAAAATATACACATCTCCATTCTGTTCACGTTTTCTTTTATGCACTGGTTCTTAATGCATTGTGTTTCCTTCTGGAGCATCAGTGAGCATTTGAGGCTTCTGTAATATTTGTGTTTGAGTCCCTCAGTTGTCCTCATTGTGAAAAAATGGATCTCAAAATCATAGTCGTTGTTGGAAAGGATTCAAATACACAAAAATGCAAAAAAAATACGGTGTGGATCATTTAGGTGACAACACAATTTATACCTTTTTTTTATACTTTAAATAAATTATAAATTTATACTTTATTTGTATTATTGAGTTGTAGTGGGTGGGGGTGCAAAAGAATTGTAGTTCTTAAAATTCTTCAGTATTGCTGAAAGTTAAGACTGGAACTGGCATGAGGTTTCCAGCTGATTTTATTGGATGTTCCAAACTGAAACCATTGCACTTTGTTTGTTTTGACAGAGTCTTGGTGCTACGGATGAATCAGAGTCAAGTGAATATGTGCCTACAGCAACCTCCTCAGACAGTGAAGACTGCCGCTCTAATGAAGAAGGTTCAGATTTTCCAGAAGAAACTGATTTTAAAGTGAACAAGATCAACACTAACGTCACTCAGAAAAGTTGAAAAGCTCGAAGGTGACACTGGGGACCTGGAACATGAGGGAGATGACGAGAAGGAAGAGGGTATGTCAAAAATAACAGTGAATAAGTGCCAGAAGGGAGAGAAAAGGAAATAGGACAAAAAAACATTACTGTATTTACTGCAAAAAGCCACAGAGTAAAATTGCACGTCATTCAGAGAGAAAACACAGTCAAGAAGATGTTGTTGCTAGGGCAATATGCTTACCCAAAAATTCAAGGAAACAACATATGTTGTTGGATCAGCTTTGCTATAAAGGTGACTTTAACCACAATGTAACCGAGGATGTGTCAATGTGTGTCGAGGGGAGTCCTGCAAGTATTGTTATGGATTTTTCCTAAAACATGAGCTCTGGAAGCATGAGGTTTCCTGAAAAAACGAAATGGTCTCCCTCAGGAAGAATCCAGGAAGAGAAAGAGAGTCCAAGCTGCAGCTTCCCGTCTCATTCCAATCCAAGGAAATACAACAGAGAGATGTTGTAAAATCATTGGCAGGATACTGCATGATGAGGCGTCTCTTCATGTGAGTATGGTGACAAATTGTTGGAGAAGCATGGGAGCGATCCATCCAAAGATGGTTATGTAAGTCAGAAAATGAGGGCTTTGGGAAGATTTGTGATTGCTGCAAAGGCACTAATGTTCCACCAGTGTTCAAGTTGGCTGTCGATGCAGCTGAAAAGGCATCTGGCTTCACTAAATCAAAATATCACTTTGATCATCCATCTCTTGCTGTAAAACTAGGACACTCTCTAAAGACAGTTGGTGATATCTTGATAGGTCATTATGTGAAAGCAGAAGACGAGGTAGCTGCAAACAGCGTCAGGAGCTTCTTGGGGTTAGTGAGCGCAGAATGGAACCATTATGTCTCACATCGTGCAAGCATGAACCTGTAAGAAAACAAGAGGAACAAAAAGGAAACGATCCCTCTCACTGAAGATGTAGTTCAACTTCAGAAATATTTAAAGTCCATGGAAGAAAATGCCAGAGAGAAACTGATAGAAGGTCCTGATCCCAAAGCATACACCATGCTAAGTGAAACCATCCTCTCACAAATGATACTGTTTAACCGGAGGCGCCAAGGCGAGGCAGCTAAGATGCAACTTAAAACATATGAGAACCAAAACACACATCAGTGCTAGAAATGGACAGGGAAGAGTCAGGTGGTGCAAGAAAAAAAATAGTTGTGTAAATTTAACAACAGCTGGACGGAGGTCATTGCACACAGAGTCAGAAATATTTGCATGTTAAAAAATAAATACGACCTCACGTTGTGTCAATCACATTTACACACTGCCTCCGAAATTTTCGTCCGTAATAAAAAAAATTGAATCAGGTTCGATTTTCTGCGTTTTCGCATCCGTAGCATGCATTTAGATAGGAAAGGATGACGAATATAAAAAAAAAAAAAACACGGAAAACCGCATACGAAAATTTTGGGCTCAGTGTGCACAGACCTTAACTCTTCGGAACTGCATTTGGACAGATACTACTATTTGGTGCGTGACCGGTGACCACAAAAATGTTTGCTGTACAAGAACATGTCAGTTCTATTGAATGTGAGACATTTTACCATTACAGGTGAGCAGAGGTGTGGAGTCTCTGTGCTGTTTGTGGCAGAACTCTCTCCCATGTTGTTTACTTCTTTATCTGCAATAGCCACTGTTGGGAAAAAAAAGAAACTGATGTGGACATGATAATAACAATAATTCAGCTAAAATAAAATCATTTATTCGTGGTTTAAGTCCACCTATGGGTTGTATTTAATAACGTAATATCAATTTAACATGATCAAAATAAGTGTTCTTATGTTATTTTTACCTATGTAAAAAAAGGAGGCTTCAAGGTCAAAAGGTTGGGAATATGATAAATGAAACCAATGTGTTGTAAAATGTTAGTCCTGTTGAGAGAGACATTTTCAAATAAGAAAAAAAAATCATGTTGTCCACGTTAAAGCATTTTTTAAACCTAGAGAGAGAAAAAATGAACTCAAATCAGTCGAGGATGCACTAATAAGCAATGCATATGCAACATCTAGCAACATTCCACCTTTGTGTTTTTACCATTAGAGCAGGTCATATGTTTTTTTTTAAAGTGTCCTAATATTGTGTTGGAGTCCCCTACAACAGGTTTAAATGCATCTAAGGTCAGAAAACACTGTAATTTTCCCAGAATATACATTTATACATAGAGTCATTTGTCCATGATTTCGAAACGGTTCGTTCGATTCAGTTCTGAGCGAAATGTCTGTAAACCCCTCCCTTCCATAAGCCTACTTTGTTCTGATTGGTCAGCTGGCCAAGCTTGTTGTGATTGGCACAAAGAGGAGCGCTTGAGCAAGTTAGCGAGTGCTACCATTTGTGTTGCCAAGTGGGCAGTTGTTTTTGATGTGGTGGGTTGTAGCGACCCCAATAACGTCATATTTATGCACTGAAATGCGAATTTACCAGGGGAACCCCGACTTAAAGAGTGCATTTTACACCCCAGAACGCGATTTTTAAAAGGGGACCACCCTCGAAACACGGTTGGGCTAGTTTTGAGTTGCAATTGGGCGGGTTTTGTTGTGACAACCTGGCAACCCTAAGCATGCACCTTTCATAAACACAATAATTAGTGCCCAATTCCGTTCTTAAAATAAGACAAAAAACATTTTGTTTAACCTTATGCAAATCGAACTCGGGCCCCATCTAAACTGTAAAAGCTTAACAAAACACTAATGGTTGATACGTAGCTTACTAACGCGTCGCTCTCTACCCGGGTCTTTTATCTCTGAATAACCCTAAACTACAGAAAACAGCAATTTCACTATGATTATAAAGTCTGTGCTACACTACATTCTTTATTATTAAAACGAAGTAATTAGAACAACGTCAGTATACATTAATCGACACATTATTAGGAAATAATGGGTTCACAGCGAATTATCAGAACTAACGTATTTCAGTAAGACATCATGCTTTACCTGGAAACCTAAAACTGCACCAGGTATACATCACATATTAGCACAAAAACTAGATATTTTGAGCACTCAATTGAAAATGTACACATCACGTATCCATCGTAATTACAGGTTGTGGTTCGGAGAGCTTGTTGTTTCAAATTAAGAAGATTAGAAGCCAATGAATATAAAAGCCAAGATTAGAGAAGCAGTCTTTGGTAAAATGACATGCACACAACAAAAGGTTCGAATTGTATTGCTGTGGTATCGTGGAACACAGCATCTTCTGGACACAGAGAGTGTTCGTATTTCGCGGGAAGGCGGGGATTATGCTAATGTGTTACCCAGTGACGTAGATCGGTAACAGGCAGAAGATTCGAAAATATGACGACTCGTTAAGGCGATTCTGAGTCGACTCTTTCATTTGAGAGACGATATCTTTATTTATCATGCACTTTTTTTTGATTAACAACTTTGCAGACTGCTTACATTGAAAGATAGCTACGTTAAAAAGGCAAAATAGATTTTATTTTTTGAAAACCCATATGACCTGCTCTTTAAGAAGACTTTCATACAATCTCTTTATTGTAAGAAAAGCATCCTGAGTATCTTCTGTCTCCGTCTTCCATGGGCAGAAGCATTCAGCAGAAAAACCATTTCAGGTTCTGAAGAAGTTACTGGGTACCTCTCTAAAAGTTCCCACTTGTGGAGCTGGAATGAAATTGAGACAATCATAAGACTGAAAAATAACTACAAGTTCACACACACACACACACACACTAGACTATATAATACAATATTATACAAAATACCCTTTTATTTTAGATTCTATTATCGATTTGCAGCTCTATTTAATATTTATCACATCATCTGAAGACTTCACCAATTCAGAGACCATCAGATATAGACATGATACCAGATTTTAAAAGTCGATTCACAAATGAAAATGTTCCTTTTAGTTTCTCTTCTTTCTATGTTTTTGAAGTTGCTTGAATGAATGACGAGTTATGCATACTTTTATGACTAACACTTACCAGTCCCACGAACTTTGGATTATGCTGTCCATACCTTAGCTCAGCTTTTTATTGGGCATTCAGCTGGGCTTTTATTATTGCTGATTCTACGTACGTTATTTCTATCCCAGGGGTTTTCATCCTGCTCTTGGAGGGCCCGTGTCCTACAAATTTTAGCTCCAACCCCAATCAAACACAACTGAACCAGCTAATCAAGCTCTTACATAGAAACTTCCAGTCAGGTGTGTTAAGGCAAGTTGGAGCTAAACTATGCAGGACACCAGCCCTCCAGAGCTGATTTTGGCCCCCTTTTCTATACTCTTCTTTTTTTGATGACACTTTTCTACGGTTATGCACAAACTTCTAATTTAGCGGTCTTTATCAGACCGGAGTAACAATTGAAAAAAACACACTATTTTACACCGTTCTACACCGGAACACGATTGCGCGATGCGATCTCAAAAAGAAATAGAATCCATTAGACTCAGTGTATTGCTACACTGGATGCGGCGCGACCCGACAACAACGTCCGACATAAACCGATTCCCCTTTCTATTTCTTTCTGACATAGTCCAAGTCGTTTGCAACCGGTCGGTTTTGTCGCGTTCCGTGTAAGGGCTTTTAGCTATTGCAGCGCGATGCAACGCAATAAAGTCGTGTCTGCTAGACCCATGTTACACTTCATTCGTGTGCCCACTGAAAAAAGAATTTCTTTCACATGACTACTTTAACGACGTCCTGCTACTTTCTGGACTGGGAACCTTTTTCAGCAGTTGTGTTGCTGTCTAGTTTGTTCTGAGATGACGATGTGAAAACATAGACCTATAATTGTGCAATACAACTGAGAATTTTAAATGTAGAAACAGATTAACACATACATACATCATTAAACTGGGTGATTCTTACAAAATGCTGAGAGTTAGTACTACTTATGCCTAAATACGATAAAAGAAATGGCAAACCAATAAAACAACTAAACATAAATGTAACATAAACAAAACCACAATAAACATTGTAAAGCTTGTACCCTTTGAATGTTACTCATGAATAAATATTTAAAAGAGTTATGTGCCCTCTAGAAGATTGCGTTCTGCAATTGAACGTCGCTTTATTGTGCCATCCCAGAGAAGCACGAAATCACTTTTACGGACTTTTAAATTTAATGTTCTCTCCTGGTGGAATGACCTGCCCAAATTAATCCGAGCAGCTGAGTCCTTAACCAGCTTCAAGAAACGACTAAAAACACATCTGTTCCACCTTTACTTGACCCTCTAACTCTAGCACTTTCTATTCTATTTTAATTCTCCTTTATCTATATTTATCTTTTTTTATTTAAAAAAAAAAAACACTAGCTTTCTATTTTTTCATTCTATCTACTTGTTTTTCTTTGTGTGAGTGTATGTGTAATATATATATTTAATATACATCTACACTCTGTTGGGGTAAACGCTTACAAGTAACGCGAGTTACGTAATCTGATTACTTTTTTTCAAGTAACTAGTAATGCATTACTTTTTTAATTTACAAGAGAATATCTGAGTTATTTTTTCAAATAAGTAACGCAAGTTTTTTTTTTTTCCAATTTATTGACTGACAGCTCTCCATGTGGAGAGAAATCAGATGTTACTGTAGTTCTAAATAAATATGAATATGCATTAATTAATCTCACTCACAAAAAACAAAGATTCAGTATTCCTGAAAATGAATAAAAAGAATGCAACTCAGAAAATGACGCAAAAACCTGCAATAATTAAATGTTAAACAAAACAAATATCCTTTATGTATTTAATCCCTTTCTATTTGCTTCTGACCTTCGATGATCCAGTTCAACCATATTAATAATCAAAAATTATTCTAGACAAACATTTGTGTCTTTTTTTTTATTGCTGAAGTGTGTTGAAATGTCTTCTGCGTTCTACTGTACGGACGTAAATGTACTTTCCCTTCATTCATTTCACTTTTGGTGTGAAAAGGCTTTTATATTTGCAAAAATATAACTTTTTTATTTTAAAAACAAACAATCAAGCCCTGCCCAGATTTAAAAAGTAAATCAAAAGTAACGTAACACATTACTTTTTCCATAAAAAGTAACTAAGTAACGAAATGAGTTACTTTTTTATGGAGTAATACAGTGTTGGGGAAAGATACTTTTAAAAGTAACGCATTACAATATTGCGTGTGGGTCGTATGAATGTATGGTGTATATATAATATATATATATATATACATACACACACCTTGCTATGTGTGCTGCGTTAGGCTAACTGAGACTTGTCGTTTGCACTTATATATTTTTGCTCTTTTGTTAGTTTTGACTGCTTTTATTGTCCTCATTTGTAAGTCATCACAATTTGTAAAGCATCTGCTAAATGACTAAATGTAAAAGGATTCAGACGGTAAGCACAGGTCTCATGTGAACATGCCTGACTTTTAGTTTCAGAGGGAGCTGTTGTTAATGCTGTCTGAGTAGAAATGAACTGGTACACTGTAGTCTTCTAGCCCGCTTTACAGAGGAATGAGAGTATCACTGTTTTCTGACACAACAGTTATTTCAAAATCTGCTTCAAGCATCTCAACAATCTGAAATCATATTAAACCAGTTCGTCTTTTAGGGTTGAGGTTAGTCTTATGGTTAGATATAACCTACTGTTACACTGAATGACATTTTATTGTCTTCTGTAAATTACCGTAAAAATGTATGAAACTCATTATTATTAATTTTATTATTATTATTATTATAAAATGTTATTATATAGGAAGCCTAGAATGTAACAGAAGAAAAACTTATTATTATACTTAATATTTTGATGCAGCAAAACATCATAAAATGAACACCTGTTCTCCTTTTTTTCTGCACCGGATAATCAATAGTTTATTGAATATTATTAAATAATAATTAAACATACGTATGAAAGAATTTATTGAAATGGTTTCTTAACAATGGCATGACTGTTTTGTCTGTATTACTCTTTCACTTATAGTTCTTTTTAGCACTTCACTGGATAACGTGTATATTTAAATACCTCTGACATATGTTTATTTATATGTGCTTGCAAATTTATATGGACGTGAATTTCTAGGCAGCATACGGGACTTTTATTTTGCTGTTGGGATGTGACGTCACAAGTCTGCACCATGCTGCTGCCTCTGTGATCCGGCTGAGGACAGGTTTGTGGTGGTTAAGCATCCGGGCTTGACACGTTTCTGGTGAACGTGACACATTATTATAAAGATGGCGTTTATTAAAGAGGAGAGTGAAGACGTGAAGATTGACGAAGCACTCAGAGTCAAACATGAAGATACTGAGGAACAAACCGGTTGGTTTTCATTGATCTCATGTCTCCAAGTGTCTTGTTTTTCCTTTAGTGCCAGCAGCAGCTCGCCTCCATCTACTTTCATTAGTGTGAAACTGCAGCTTGTGAGCTTAGAGTAAACAGACCCTTAAAGGGATAGTTCACCCAAAAATGTAAAATGTGATGTTTATCTGCTTACCCCCAGGGCATCCAAGATGTTAGGTGACTTTGTTTCTTCAGTAGAACACGTTTGATTTTTAACTTTAACCGTTGCAGTATATCAGTCGTATAATGCATGGCAATGAAAAATCTATGAGAGTAAAAAAAACATGCACAGAAAAATCCAAATTAAACCCTGCGGCTCGTGACGACATGTTGATGTCCTAAGACACGAAACGATTATTATATAAACAGTATTTATATAATTTTTTTTACCTTTAATACAACACTATGTCCAACTGTCTTTGGGCGCGCGCACGGCTCCGTGCTACTCCCGCGCTCTGTTTAAGCGACATACATTAAGTATTGCGGTATTTAAAAAATTCATATTACAAAAATGAACACCGGTATACCGCCCAGCACTACAGGAAACCCTTTGAAATGACAGAAAACACTGTTGAAAGTGATACAAATGATTTTATATGTTGTCTGTGTTATAATAAACCCCCCAAAGAAGAGGCCCTTTTTGATTTTTTTTTTTTTTTTATAAACTGAAGTTTGAAAGTGTATAGCTCAGGCCCTGAGAGCTCCAGCTCCCTGCAAACAATTTTGACAAATTTGTCTCTATCATAATCTATGCAAAAGTTATTCTATTCCAATTGAAGGGAGGAATAATGCCCTTTTTTTTTAATACAATTTCCGCCTACCCAAATTTGAAGTCTCCCCATACCCACATACAGTGGAATAAATGTAATATCTTAATATCATTTTATAGAAAACACTTTGAAATTACATTAAAAAAAAACTGCTGTTAGTGGCAAATATTATTATTTATGTTGTCTGTCCTATGATGAACCACCTCAATACAAGGCGCTTTTTTTTTTTGTTCTAACTAGGGCTGTGCGATTAATCGAAATCGCGATTTGAGACGTTGCGATTTCCTAATCGCAAAGCCTGCGATATGGACGCGATATTACTCTGTTCCAGAGCATATGCATGACTGCCAGCCTTGAGTTGCAGTCTTACTAACCAATAGAGTGAGCGCACCTCCGTTCTCCCCAATCAGCACTGCTCTAGCCAACTGCGTAAACACCCACCATTAAAAAAAAAACAGAAAGCGGGAGAGAGACAGAGTGGGATTATGGCGTCTACTGGGTCAGATCGATAGTTAGGCAAATTAAAACTAAAGAAAAACGTATGCAACTTAAGCTTCGAAATGACAGACAACGAACAAAAAATTTTATTTGCAAGAGCTGCGTCACAGCACATATCAAAAGCTCCCTTATCGGTTCCGTTTTCAGCACTGGAGAATAAAAGATACATTCTTAGATGTTTTTGTTAGTACGTGAACGTTATCTTACACATTTTATCTCCCCAACAGATTAATTTGAAATAAGTTTATGATGCATGTTGGCTATTCCCAATTCAGAAGAGCGCACACACAGCCTGTGTCTGTGAATGCTTCTCATACTCGCTCCTCTCTGACGAGCCGTTCATGCTTGCCGCACTCACGCAGCCTGTCTCGTAATGCCGTTTTACTCTCACCGCTAGTCTTCACGAGCGCATCTGGCAGTATGGATGAGGCTTGATGCACGCACGCGCGCAACCTGTGTCGACTCACACCTGGCTCCGCGTTTAAAACAAATGTAAACATTCAGTCCTTAACTGCTTTGCTAATTTCCTTGGATGAAAATGAAACATCAGCACATTTTTCCGACTTGCCTCTTAAAATCCAAAACGTAAAATGTAAATCATGCCTATGTACACTTAAATAATTACTTAAGATATCAGTCTTTATTTATAAAAATACACAACATTTTCTGGGAAATTCAGTAATTAAGTTAATTCTGTAAAAGTAGTTATACCATTATAATCTTGCCTGCTGAAAATAAATAAATAAATAGAACCCCTCCCAAAACACAATAACAAATTTAATGTATTTCAGGTTATAATGGGTATTGTATTGGTTTTAATGTAAACTATAATGGTGTCTATTTGATGGATTCTATTGGTGGGATGTAATCTGGCAGATGGCAACCAATGGAACAACAGTAATTCCTATTGGAATAATGCCCAAAACAAAAAGGAATTTTGTAATGGTTTAATGGAAACTATAAGAATTTCTGTGATGGTTTCTATTGTTTTTTTCAGCAGGGTAATGATACCCATACTGTGCTGCACATTATTGGCAATATTGAGCTGAAGCTTGACTTTGCTAATTTAAAATCGCATATTAAATCGCAATATTGGTAAAAAAAAAAAAATTTGCAATTTGATATTTCCCCCCAAATCGCACAGCCCTATTCTAAACCCTGTCTTTGAAAGTGTATAACTCAGGCCCTGTCTAGCAAACTGCAGACAGTTCTGGTTGTTACCAGCAGATGGCAGGAGACACTAGAAAAAACAATTTTGTCTTTATCATGTAGTATGCAAGAATTATTCTTATTCAACTGAAGGGTGGGGAAACTTATACTCATATCGCCAAGTTCCCCACCTGTCAAAAGTGCAAAAACATGATATTACAAGGCTTCTTACCACAGAAATCATACTTTTACGTGATGATAACCATAGCAACATGACTTTCCAGGACTTTTATTCATATTTCCAATTTTTCTTCTCAGAAGGAATCATAATTCTATATCAAAGAGAGCAATGACACTCGGTAGTACTTTTTGCCTTTTATTTTTCAATGATCAAACATTTTTCACACGGTAAATAAAACAAAGAATGAGCAAATGTATATAAAGTGGAATATTCAGAGATATACAGTGTAAAATTGTATAAAAAGTGTTTTAGAAAATAAGTATGAAGCGGAGCAAACATTTACTTCAAATTCTAAAAAAGATTCTAAAAAAGAAACAAAAACTACCTTCTTTCAACATAAAAAAAACTGCAAACCTAAAAAAAAAAAAAAAAAAAAAAATATTTCTGGTCACATTCCTTCGTGTTTACATAAATAGGAGGAAATAAACAACAACAAAAAAATTAAAAAGTAGTCCAGACATGTCAATTAGCTTGAGTGTCCCTCGGTGTGCCAGCGCTGAAAGCAGTTCCGGGATGACACAAAGCACAGTGCAACATTGCACTTCACACAGTACACAGGAATCTTCACTTTCTTATCTTCAGTTTGGCACAAAACACAGATTCTCCTGGCAGCTGTGGCATCACTGCCAAAATACTCAGGCAGGCACATTTGGGCTGGTGCATGTGACGAGGATGCAGTCGATGTGGTTTGCTCTGAGGTTCCACTGACCCAAAAAATCTTCAGAGAACAACTACTTTCAGAACTCATCAGAGGGGTCTTGTTCTGGAGTTTTGACCACTTGCTGTGAAGAATATAGCTGTTTACAACAGCAATGTCAATGAAAGAAGAATGTTTTATACAATTTCTTGGTTTTGTGGAGCACATTGTAATAACCAATGAGTGCAACCGAGAGGCCAGCACCGCCCATATACTTGTTGTACTCCATAACTGCTACTGGAACAGGAACCTGGTCCCTTCTCCAACCACCCTCTGCAGTCTTTACCCGACGGTTCACGGTGTCACCATTGTATGATTTGTGAATTGTGGAACCTCCATGGTGACCTCCCTGGTGTCCATCCATTTTACAAAAACGAGCTTCCCATGTCTGAGCCAACAAATTTCCCCTCTTTTGGCCTTTCTGCTGAGGTCATTGACTTTAGTTTTTGGAAAGCCATGCCTGTTTGGGCGTATGGTGCCACATGCCTGGGTGTTTCAGCAGCAAATCAGAGAAGAGGGTCGGGCTGGTATAAAAAAAAAAACAAAACAAAAAAAAAAAAAAAAAAAAAAAAAAAAAAAAAAAAAAAAAAAAAAAAAAACAAAAAAAAAAAAAAAAAAAAAAAAAAAAAAAAAAAAAAAAAAAAAAAAAAAAAAAAAACAAAAAAAAAAAACAAAAAAAAATAAAGTATCCATAAAAATGTGATAGCCCTGTCCAAGAAGACTTAAATCCAAAAGTCGCATTACAGATTCATAGCTCAAGCCTTTCCCTGTTTCTGTAGAGGACTTTCTTTCGTAAGCATAAAAGTTCCAAGTATATCCGCAAATTGAATCTGCAAGGACAAACCATTTGTAACCCCATTTGGTTGGCTTGTCCTTCATATACTGTTTCAGTCCAATCCTGGCTTTTGAAGAAACCATACGCTCGTCCACGGCTATCTGTTATGGGGCTGACGAGACGAGAGGCGTGCGGATCCATGTGCAAGCTTTTATTAACAAGAGAAGTGGTAAAACACAGGCAGGGTTGATCAATGGCAAACAGGTATATGGCGGGCAAAACACAAGAATATTTCTTGGGCTAGCGTGGGTCTACGATCGGCGAACAGTATCCAGAGGGCTTGACAAGAGGGATAATCCAATAAACACAGGCAACACGGAAAGACTAGACTAAGACTAAAACTAAAAATGGGAACAGGAATGGCTCAGTAATGTAGCTATCACTAGAGGAGAGAGAAACGCTAAACAAAACTAGAGACCGAACAGAAATATGGAATGGCTCGGTAAAGCAGCTAACACTTGGGGAGTGCTAAACGCAGACATACCGGTGGATAAAATCGGAGCATAACTGAGTGGGTGTTATTAGTGCGTTATTTGTTCAGGTGAGAGCGTGTGATTGTGGGAAAGGGTGCATGGGAAATGTAGTCCATAGTGATGTGTGACATTCTATGTGGAGTGAGTGTCAATATGGTGAGAGAGTGACCTCTGGTGGCGAAGTCCACGGACCGGATTCGTGACACTAGCTGCTTTCGTGGGTGAAAATATGTCTTGTAAGTGGAAACAATGTCAGTATAGAGGGGTTTTATTTTATACGGTCTATCATAGTCCGGGGTTCACCTTTTTTTCTTGCATTCTCTTCATCATCTTTTATGTTTGAAAGATGAAGATTCCAAGAAATGGACTGGAAACGCGATCTGGACATTGCAAACTGTGGGAACGGAAAACTATAAATATCCTTCCTTGCCCAGTAGTCCCCAATAGTCTTTGCGTTCACCAATCCAATATATAGAAAATTCCAAAATATACCAAAAAGTCTTTCACAGCAAGCAGTATCCAAATACATTTCTTACCAGCCTCGACCCTTTTTGCAGCAAATTCATTTGTATGCTTTATAATTGTCCCTATAACAGAGGATGTGGAAAAAGAGCTGAAAAAGCTCAAGTGGTGAGTATGTGGCCGTTGTGACCAGCTGAGGCCCTGGTGTACACTTTGGAAAGAAGTTGATGACAGCTGGGTCCTCGTCTGCATCTGATATATCATGCCAACTTTCATCAGAAGCAGCAGCCTGCTGAGCACTCCTCCTCCGTACTGGAGATCCAGCTCTGCCTCTGCGCTGCCCAGAAGAAGTGGGGGTTGTGGGAGTTGTTGTGGGTGAGGAGCTGGGCCCAGGTGAGCTTGAGGGTGCTGAAGGGCTTGTGTGTCTTGGCCTCTTTGGAGGAACCCACTCATCGTCAGATGAACTCAGACTGTAACACAAATAAACAGAGTTTATGCAAATGTTTTCATTTGTAAATAATAAACTAGTAAACATCTGAATACTCGTTTCCCGTTATTTCAGTTGTGGCAAACACAAACAACTAAAATAGCCAGTTGCGCAATGGAGAACAAAAAGCAATCATCTAGCAAGCGCGATCATGATAAGTTATGATACAAAAGATAAATTTCAAAAACCTTAGGATTGTGTAAGTGTATAAACATGTTCTAATCCAGATCAGGATCCTCTCCTTCAACGAAGGCTGCCTCGCGCACTGAATCGAAGCTCGCGTCGCTCTCCGAATCCGTGTCACTGAGTCGATCTAACTCTTCCAAAACAGCATCTGCCCCGAGAAAAACCTTCTTTTGAGGCTCTTTTCCATTTTTAGAAGCCATTTTGGAGTTCCAAGCGAGTCCGTACACGCTGCTGTATGGTGCGTCTTGGTTGTGTTTTGCGCACGTCACCTTGGCTTTGTTTTGCACACGTCTCCTCTCGTTCACACTGCAATATCTCAGCCACTGATTGGCCGATCTAAGCTCGCGACATATCAGCGGAAAGCTGATTTGAAATTTAACACACCTGCTCGCCATTCACGCCTGAGACCTTGTAACACTGAGTCACATTAGGGCTGAACGATTTTGGAAATTAATCTAATTGCGATTTTTTTTTTTTACCAATATTGCGATTGCGATTTAATACAATTATTTTTTTTAAAGCTCTTTATGTTCTATATTATTCAACAAATACAAGCTATAAATCATTGTATAGTATGAACAACACACTATTAGATAGATTAAACATAAATGTTCTTTTCTGTAGGCCAGGCCTATATGTTACGATGAAATTAGGTGATGCATGAATTGATATGAATGGCTTTTTTATTTAACAACTACAATCACAGTTCATTGACTGATTTGTTGAACTTCCAACCTGTAGCATGTATAATTATGTTTCAATAAGCCTAGGTAAACATTAATTACTGAAATCAGTACCAGAGATGACACAAACTAAGAGTATATTTGCAGAAATATAAAAACAAAGTCTGTTTTAGCTTTTAACCACACTACTTTTTCGGTAATCACAGTCCCCGTAATAAACAATCTTACACTAATTCACGGGCACGTTTGACCCCTGTCTGATTACTTTAGACCAGTTCTTCTCAAACTTGGTTTGTTCGCCCCCCTTCAGACTCCCAATAATTTCACTAAACGTATGAAAAATTTATGGTTTTTTAATTAAAACAACTAAGGAAAAAAACACCTGCATCATTGAACATTGAAAAGGAGCATAGAGAACTACTTATTTATTATG
The DNA here is from genome assembly GCA_018155175.1 of Sinocyclocheilus anophthalmus. NCBI lineage: Eukaryota > Metazoa > Chordata > Actinopteri > Cypriniformes > Cyprinidae > Sinocyclocheilus > Sinocyclocheilus anophthalmus. The sequence continues at coordinate 87,570 of JADLZN010000275.1, forward strand.
TGATTTTATTATTATTCTCATCTCTGTTTTTTTTTTTTTGTGGGTTTCATGCTGTCCGCTATGGCATAGGACACACACAGGCTTTCCTCACCAATGACATTAAACACCGTGTCTACACTGGACGCGAGCGGCAAAATACAGTAGAAACCATTATAACCAGTGACACTGTCTACACTGGATGCGGCGCGACAAATCCCCGACAGTAAACTGATGCCTCCTTTTTCCTATCTGATTATGTGCTGACGCAAATTTCAAATGATTTTCAACGGTTGCTTTGTTGCGTCAGTGTAAAGCTGTTACGGCGCGATGCGACAACTGTAACGTCTCGTATAGACACGGTGAGTGAAGCCGAGAGCAAGATAATGCCTCATCATATTTTCTGCATTTAACTTTTAAATGACCAGCACCTGCCTGGATCTGTGCGACTTCATCTATGGCTTTTATCTTCCCTTTCACAAACCGATCCATCACCCATTCTAAGTTACGTCCTTTGGCTGTTTACTTATTTCTTTTCTTTTTCTGCTGATGGCCCACGTTCGACTTGAAGCAGCGCTGCTTAGATCGATGGGTGTGTCATCAAAGTAGTACTGCGAGAGCTATAAGAGAGCGCGGACGTCTCCTTATGCTTTCTCTCGCTCGCCGTACTTGTCATACATCTTCAAGTACTTGTCTGATCTTCAAGTCGAACACACCTCTTTACTCTCGCCTGTCACGTGACCGTGTAATCGCAGCCTCTGTGATTGAAAAATCAAAATTTTTCATTATCGTGATATTATCGCAAATGCAATTAATCATTCAGCCCTAAGTCACATGACACCGGGGAGAGAAAATGGCTAATTGGGCCCAATTGGGACATTTCACTTAGGGGTGTACTCACTTTTGTGGAAAGCGGTTTAGACCTTAATGGCTGTGTGTTGAGTTATTTTGAGGGGACAGCAAATTTACACTGTTATACAAGCTGTACACTCACTACTTTACATTGTAAGAAATGACCTTGGTGGTTCGAAAAATGCATTATTTTTCACATAATTTACATTATTAAAATACCTTTCTCCCCAGGCTGGCACATACAGCTCGATTAGTTCCAGCTTTGATGAAGGTCCGCCTTCCGAAAAACAAAATGTTTTGTGATTGGTTTGCTGTCCCAGTGCGTTGTGATTGGTGATCAGCTTAGACGTTGTTTCAGTACTGCCCCGCCTCTTGCGCTGTCTTTCAACAAAAGCTTTTGGCGAATCCAGCACTTCTCACTAGTGATGAAAAGTTCGGATCATTTTACCGACTCGGACATTTGAGTCTCGTTCAGCAAAATGAACTAATCTTTTTTCAAGTCATTTTGTTCATTTTAGCAAAATACAATTAAAATGTTACGTGTTACTTCCCTAACACGTCTACTAACGCAAATGTTGATCACACTACAAACAGTACAAAACTGCAATAAGAAACAGAAAAGTTTAATTCATTGTTTACCTGGGTCTTCATTCTATGATTAGCTCACCTCACCTCTTATCCGACAAGTCTTCGGGTTTTTCGAGTAGATCCTTCATCACGTGACAGACCCTTAAGCTTACCCTATGCATCCGACCCAACACTACTTCTCACTCGTGTTGTGGAAGCTGTCCTCAGTAAAATGCGCAGCACACAATAGCAAATTTGGGTTATAATGCTCAGGAACAGAGTTAAAAAGTAAATTGCAACCACTGTTTCCTGACATCATCCGCTTTCGGAAGTGAAAAAAAAAAACAGCGTTTCAGGCAGTCGCACACTGGACGAGAAGCGCAGTGTCGCGTCACGTCTTTAAAATTCAAATACATTATTTTCTATGAGTGTTCGGCGTCTGTCCGCGGTGCCCAGCTACGTCGTGTTATACTTGTAAGAATTGTTCTAGACCAGTGGTTCTCAATCCCAGTCCTCGCGTACCCCCGCTTTACATGTTTTGCACGTCTCTCTTTGTTAACACACCTGATTCAGATCATCATCTCGTTAGAAGTGAGCTCCGTGCATGAACTGTGTTCCGATTGACATGCTCCCTACACAGTGTCCATTGCTCCCTATTCCCTGAGCTGGGGAAATCCGTTGAAGTTGACTTCACTTCGTAATATTCATTTACAGATTAGCGCTGCTCCGCTGCCTGCAGCGTCTTCACACACAAACGAAACTTACTAGAGAACCGTGACATGGGACATAATATACCTCTGTAAATACAATTTAAATTCACGTCTCGCACACTTAAATGCCCTTTGTATGGAACATATACGCTCCCTTCAAACTGGAATCATGGAGGAATATCCGGTAATGTCCACTTCGCAGGGCACTTACAGTCAAATATAACAAACGTATGAAGCAATAAGAGAAACATACAAAATGTGCAGAGCGGGGGTACGCGAGGACTGGAATTGAGAACCGCTGTTCTAGACATGCCAAAAATTTGACGCTACAGCACAGCAGCTCTTCTTCTTGGTTTTCTCTGACGCACTAACTCAGTCTGCAGCAGCACTTCTTCTTCGTCGATTCTCGTCTGATGCACTCACTCAACCAAACGTTCTAACCACAACCTCGCCCCTCCCAACCCCCCAACCATTCCAATTTCTGTAGGCGGGAATTATTTGTAATGATATTCTAATGAGCCGCTTTGTGATATCACAAAGCCTGGAAAACAAACACTGTAGTCCAAATGAGCTGTTTGTTGTAGTTCTTGAAAAGGGATTTTAAAAATTTTTTATATCTCCCTTTGGAGTGGACTTTGATATTTGTAACTTTCTAGATCTTTTTTAATGCCCAAACATACACACTACACACTGCCTAAAATTAAAAAAGTGAAAAAGCATATTAGGATCCCTTTAGGCATGATATGGCCCTGTCTGCCGCCTATGCCCGTCAAAATGGATGTAAGTCTGAAGTGCCCATATGTAAACATCAAAAATGGCCCAAATGTACAAACACAATTTGGGGCCTCTGTAGTTAAGATCGGGTGTTGACGGCAATGTAATCTGAAGGTGGACCCTAAAGTGGCCATGGGTAAACGTGTTATTTCCCAAATAGTGCCAACCAAATGTTGGCACCTTTGGGGCAAAATGTCCCATTATCGACGAAGCTAAATCGGATGTGATCCCATAATGTTTCAAGCAATGTGGCCAGTACATTAAAACATGTATGGGCCAGTTTTGGCAAAGATATGACACAGTGAACATTGGCTAATGTAGCTGTGAGCCTAAAGAGGCCCGCATATGATGCCACAAATGTGGCCCAATTATACTCAAATGTATCTGGGCCAGTTTTGGCAAAAATATGGCAAGGTAAGCACTGGCTAATGTGGCTGTGAGTCTAAATATGATGCCGCAAATGTTGCCCGCATATAAAATGAAAAATATTGCCCAAATAATGAATAAAAATTTAGGCCACTTTTGGCAAATATACGAGACAGTCAGCATTGGCTAATCAGTGTGTAAGCCAACTTGTCCCACATTTGACATGGCAAATATGCCCCATATATTATAAAACAGATGAGGACCACTTCTGGTTTTAACACTTGACAAGTGAGGCCACTTCTTGGATGTAACTAGTGATGTTATGTTCAACACCGAAGCTTGTATAAAAAAAACAACACATTTCACTTTAAAGCACTGTATCGGAGCTTGATTCGTTTTGAGAAAAGTACGTGATCTATGACTTCATTCGCCTGGAAACCACGTGACTGCTTCAGTATCTGGTTTAAATGAAGCGAACCTCAGCGCTGTTTCCTTTACATTATACTACATTATAATGTGTTAGCATTGTTTTTTTAATCGTAATTTATATATTGTGCTCAAATTAATTTTGCCTCAGCACTTAGACTGATATTTTATGACCAGAGTTAAAATAAAAAGATCATAGATTTAATTTATGCTTTATTTATTTTACTTACTTTAGTGCCAGTACACCGACACAAATGAATGACTTTGACAATAAACATTATTTATGTAAAATGTACAACAAAAAAAATCAGTTGTAGAACCAGATGTGACAACACTTTGTAAGGTGTTATTTATTTTTATGACCACTAGATGGCCACAGCATAAACCGTTTTAAAAAGCTTCGAGTAATTAACCTTTTTCCGATACAATTGTGATGAAAGCTTCACTGGTTCAGAACGCTTCACTTCACTTACACTTGACACTGGCTAATTGAAATGGAAGCTTGAAATTGTAAATATGGCCTAATAGAATTTGGCTACTTTTTGTAGGATGCAACACAGTTAACTGATGCAGGGTGATCTGGATGTGAGTCTTAAGAAGGCTACATACGCAGCAATTAATTTTTTGAAAAATGCATTTAATGGCAGTTTTTTTAAATGTGTACTGCAGCATAAAAACAGAAGTGCACTACAATGATTGTACTCTTACTGTCACGGTTTCTGTTAATTTGGACTTTGTTTGCCTTTTGCACCATTTCCCTTGTTGTATTGATTGTATTATTCTGTTCAGGTGTGCCTAGTTATCATTGTTTGGTCTGAGTACTTAAGACCAGACAAACTCAAAGTGAACATACAGGAACCTATGTCTACATGTCTTAAATGTTGCTGTGCTACATTGTGTTTGGCTTGACCCTTGTTGGATTAAAGACTTATGATATATAACCTTTCATCTTCGTCGTGCGCTCTTTAACACAGCGAAGCTTTGACACTCACAGACTTATTGTGTAGGTAGAGTCTGAGTGAGAAGCATTTAAGTTCAAACTTGTGAAGAACAGTTTTTAAAGTATTGGGATGTGTCTTTGAATATTTATCTGTGACATTTTAATTGCTGCTTGTGCGAAACTTGTGTCCTACTTGATTAAATAATCCCGACCCATTTCTGGAACTTATTTATGAACATTTATTTCTCTTTACAATATTGAGTATTGCTGATGCACAACTCACTTAAGGCTTAGTGTGGCCCAGATAATGTATATTTATGGTTTATTTTGTTCATTATTAGCTAAAATGTGGCTGTGTAGTGGCCTGCTTGTGGACCACTGCCAAAATGCCACCATTCCATGCAGCATGTGGGCCACATAAGGAATGTGGGGAAGACAATAAAAATCAACTGTGGCCCACATTAGGGCCAGTTTTGGTTTATTTGGTTGGCTTACATGCAGCAATGCTAAGGCTTACTTGAGGCCAAAATCAAAATCCAAATGCCATTATTCCACGCAGTATGTGGGCTGGAACAAGGTGTTAGATCTGGGCCGGATCGGGGCCTGAATTAAAATAAATGTGGCCCAAATTTGGCAAACAGAAGCGGACCGCTCAAATGCCATCATTCTTGACAGTATGTGGGCTGGAGTAAGGTGTTGGATCTGGGCCATAATTAAAATCGATGTGGCCCAAAATTTGGGCCAGTTCTGCTTTATTTGGTTTATTCATGGCTGACATTGGGCCTTCTTTTGGCTTGCTTGTGGCCCAAATCTGGCAAACAGGAGCGGACCACCAAATTGCCATCATTCCACGTGGTATGTGGGCCAGATGAAAGTGTCAGGTGTGGGCCTGATCTGGGCCTCAGGAATTTTGCTATCTGGATCTATAATTAACCAATTGTCCTGGGCCAAACTGTGCTTGTTTTTGATAAAGCATTTAATAATTGCCAGCTTGAACCTTTTTGGGAGGTGTCCTAAAAAAGAAAAGTGTTAACAATATTGAGAAGAGTTTCTAAAATTAAATGCATCACCTCCTTCAATAGATTAGTGGATATACTCTCTAGCATACATGTTGGTAAATGTTTTGACGTCTGTTTTTTTGTGCTATTTAACTGGGCTAACTTACATTTGCCTTTTTTCACCATAGACCTCATGCCGCTGAAAGAGGAGCGCATAGTATCGAATGAAACGGAATATGAGACTCATCATGATTTTAAAACCGGAGCAGAATCTTTTAGTTGGCCACAGATTAAAGAGACTTTCTCTCTGAAAACAGCTCATAAAACAGGAACTGAAAGTTATTTCACCCCTTTTCACTGTGAAAAGAGTTTTGATGAACATGGAAACCTTAAAGTCTGCATGAGAATTCACACTGGAAAGAAGCCTTACACCTGCCAACAGTGTGGAAAAAGTTTTACTCAAAAAGTAAACCTTAACAGGCACATGAGAATTCACACTGGAGACAAGCCTTACACCTGCCCTGAGTGTGGAAAGAGTTTCGATCAACATGGAAATCTTAAAGTGCACATGAGAATTCACACTGGAGGGAAGCCTTTCACCTGCCAACAGTGTGGAAAACATTTCAATAGAAAAGGATACCTTAATGACCACATGAGAGTTCACACTGGAAAGAAGCCTTTTACCTGCCAAAAGTGTGGAAAGAGTTTCACTCAAAAAGTAAACCTTAACAGGCACATGATGATTCACACTGGAGACAAGTCTCACATTTGCCCTGAGTGTGGAAAGAGTTTTGATCAACTTGGAAACATTAAAGTGCACATGAGAGTTCACACTGGAGAGAAGCCTTACACCTGCAAACAGTGTGGAGTCAGTTTCACTCATGAAGGAAACCTTTACAGGCACATGAGAATTCACACTGGAGGGAAGTCTTCACGTCTGCCAACAATGTGGAAAAATATTTAATAGAAAAGGAAACCTTAATGACCACATGAGAGTTCACTCTGGGGAGAGCCCTTTCACCTGCCACATTGTGTATAAGATTTTACTCCAAAGTAACCTAACTGGCACATGAGGATTCACACTGGAGACAAGCCTTACACCTGCCCTGAGTGTGGAAAGAGTTTTTATCAACATGGATATCTTAAAGTGCACATGAAAATTCACACTGGAGAGAGTCGTTTTATCTGCCAACAGTGTGGAAAAAGCTTCATTAAAAAAGGATTCCTTAATAGACACATGAGAATTCACACTGAAGAAAAACCTTATACATGCCCTCAGTGTGGAGAGAGTTTCGATCGACATGGAAACCTTAAAGTCCACATGAGAATCCACACTGGAGAAACCCCATTCACCTGCCAACAGTGTGGAAAAAGTTTTACTCAAAAAGGAAACCTTAAAAGGCACATGAGAAAATTACACTGCATTTATTAAACACAAACTTGATCAACACACGAGGATTCATTTGAGAGAACTGTTTTGTCATCAGTGTGGAAGGAGTTTCTCAGACAGGAATCCTGTAATAATGTTATGATGTGTAGGAAGCTCAGAAGTGAAGACCAGGAGACTCTGCTGTATATTCAGCAGGATTCTATATTGAGAAGGTGCTGTGTGGCACCGTTAGAGTTGGGGTACTCGATCTTGGACTCAATTATTAACAACGGATTAAACATGGACTCAGACATTTTGGACTCAGGAATTTTACCGCGTAGGGTCTAGTTCCAGCTCATTTTTAACTTAAAGGGTTAGTTCACCCAAAAAGATTATTCACCCTCATATGTCGTTTCAAACCCCTAAGACCTTTGTTCATCTTAAGGACACAAATTAAGATATTTTTGATGAAATCCGAGAGCTTTCTGATCCTCCATAGACAGCAACGCAACTGAAATGTTCCCAGGCCCAGAAACGAAGTGAGGACGTTGGTAAAACTGTCCATGTGACATCAGTGGTTCAACCGTGATTTTTTTTACGAAGCTACGAGAATACTTTTAGTGTGCCAAGAAAACAAAAATATTGACTTTATTCAACAATTTCTTTTCTCCAAATCACATCATCCGCCATTATGGAGAGAACCACGACCCATGCATGTGCTTTCCTCTGCACCTATTCCTACTCTGTCTGGGCCTGGGAACATTTCAGTTGCATTGCTGTCTATGGAGGGTCAGAAAGCTCTGACACCACAAATCACTCAGGACTGCCCCATCTGTAATACTAATCAAAAACTCATCGTAATAGCACATATGCACATTCACAGTTCTGTTTGTGGACATTTTCCTTATGTATATTTTCATTACTAATGTTGTTTATAATTTATTGTCTATTCTCTCTAATATTAGTGTTTTATTACTTTAATTCTATGTATGTCTGGACTATGTTTGTACTTCCTGTACTGTAAGCTCCTAATACCAAGACAAATTCCTTGTGTGTGTGGTGTGTGTGTGTGTGTGTGTGTGTGTGTGTGTGTAAACACACTTGCAAAAAACGCTCTTTCTGATTCTGAAATTATATCTATTTTCCCAAAAAGCAGTTTATTCCATTTATTATGTCTCAACACCAGCGTATTGAAAGAAACTACACATTATCAACATTATGAAAAATGATTACTGTTTTTGCACCATTACTGAATGTAATATTGGACTAACTGAAAAAGTTTTACACATGAAGACATAAATTGTGTTTTTGTGAAGAATCATCTGACTGATGTACATTACATGAATGAAAACTGTACTGTGTATAGTCTTCTATAGAGTGGTTTAAAAGTGTTTTAGGTATACATTACAAATGACCAGAGATGGGGATAACGAGTTACACAGTAACTAACTGTATTCTAATTACTTTTCCTGGTAACGCAGTGAAGTAATGCGTTACATTTTAAATTAATGTAATTTGATTACTTAAGTTACAAATGCATTGTTACAAATTCGATAAAAATAATGTAATAAATGCAGACGAGTCCTACAACATTTAGATGCAATGAAAGGTTGCCTATCATATTTCAAAATGTTGCACTCAACATATTTTAGTCTGGCATTATAGATTGGGAAAAGTTCAATAAGTGAATGTGTATAAGTGTCACAGTTATGTCACAGTAACACTAATATTTACATTTGCATTTAGTCATTTGACAGACGCTTTTATCCAAAGCGACTTACAAATGAGCAACAACACAACGAGAAGCACCAATAAATAAAAAAACCCAGGGTTTTGGGCCCCCCCCCTCCCCCGTGACAGTCTCATTCTTCTGCACAGTGCCATGCAAGATTTTTTTAAATAAATAAATTAGACCAAAATGAATAGAATGGAATAGGAAAGTGCTAGTATTAATTGGTCAGGTGATGGCAAAAAATGTCTTTAGATGTTTTTTGAAAATGGCTAAAGACTCAGCTGCTTGGATTGAGATAGGCAGGTCGTTCCACCAGCTGGGGACAGTCCATGAAAAGGTCCGTGAGAGTGATTTTGTGCCTCTTTGGGATGGCACCACGAGGCACTGTTCATTTGCAGAACGCAAGCTTCTGGAGGGCGCATAGGTTTGATCTAGCGAGTTTAGGTATATTGGTGCAGCGTCAGTGGTTGTCTTGTAGGCAAGCATCTGTACCTTGTAGGGGTGGAACGATACATGTATTCGTACCGAACCATCACTGTACAGGCATCTCAGTTCGGTGCATGAGGCCTTACAATGAATACAGGCAATTCACCCCCCAATCCAGAAGGGGGCGCCCGCAGCAATGAATTTTGAAAACAGCGCATTTGAAACCAAAGCCCACTAGACGGTGACCATGTGCTAACTCAGAATGCGTCTCACAGACTGACAAAGCAGTATACTTTAAAGGCTTGTGCGCTCAACTGTTTGCGAAATGGAGCTTTGTGCTTGTGTATCCTACCATTCTCATTCGGCACAAATCCAAATATTCCATAATATTTCCTTATTTGCGATGTAATGTTTGGTTGCTAAACTATTATTTATTATGTAAATTATAGGCTTTGTACTTCAGTCGCATTCCAACAGTGACACAGAGGCGGGCACGCTGATGTTTGGTTCACTGTATTTTATTTTGATAAAGTACCAACTGCGCTGTCAAGTTAGCAATGCTGGAACTGATGTGTTTTGTGTGTGTGTGTTGTGCGTGCGTGCGTGCCGTCACTTCAACGGTTTCCTTATACCAGCAGAATCAACTTTAAACACTTATTTTCTTATTAATAATGCATCACTGTAAAATGTCTACTTTTATTTGTGTGCACTCACAATATCAAGAAAGCGTTGTGCTTTTGTAAAATAAAGAAACAAATAGGATGTCGCTTTCTGCCATTTGAGTTTCCTTTCTGTGAACAAATTAAGAGTTAATTAAAAAAAAAACTTTCTCGTTTATCTGTAAACTAAATCAAATATATTTCAAGAATGTATTCCTTGTATGTATATATGTACTGTAGATTTTATATATATATATATATATATAACAATGTAATATTTAGTATTTTCACATCTAGGTGGAAAAATGTTTACATTTCTATTACTGTCTGTTCAAAATAAATGAAAATAAACCGAGCATAGTAGATTTTTTTTTCCTCTTTTTCCTGTTGTACCGAAATCGTATCGAACCGTGACCCCCGAACTGAGGTACATACCGAACCGTGAGATCTGTGTACCGTTCCCCTACTACCTTGAATTTGATGCGAATGGCTATTGGCAGCCAGTGCAAGCTGATGAAGAGAGGTGTGACAATCTTTTTTCTGTTAATTGAAGACCACTCTGTTGCTGCATTCTGGATCAGTTGCAGAGGCTGGATAGTACGTGCCGGAAGACCATCCAAGGGAGCATAACAATAGTTCAGTCTGGAGAGAACCAGAGCTTGGACAAAGAGTTGTGCAGTCTGCTCTGTTAGGAAGGGTCTAATCTTCCTAATGTTGTATAAGGCATACCTGCAGGACTGGGCCGTTGTAGCTATAGGCCCTTTCGCACCACTTTAGTTCCAGAACTAATGGCGCTTTTCCACTGCGTGGTACGGCTCGGTTCGGCTCGGTTTGCGTTTCCACTGCAGTTTAGTATCGCTTTAGAATGGGCGGGATTATTCATATGTTGTTATAGTTGCGCCGCCTCTACTGCCACGACTCCTAAAATAAACTTTTTCATTCTGCGTCGCCCCATCAAGCTCTCTCTGGATCCGCTCCTCTGCTATCAACGGGAGGAATGTCTGTTCTTCCGCAACAGGGGGAACAGCCACTTTTGGTTGTTAAAAAAGGTGCGCTCATTCAAAACAGTTGCGTTCTATCCTTCGCTGGCTGTGCTGATTTAAATCTAGCGGTTCTTTTGTGTTTGTGTCGCAAGTTCAGTGACGCAGGTAGTGACGATTCTCTCCGGCCAATCCGTGATCAGCAGAGTTTACACGTCACGTTTTGGTAACGGTACGGTACGCTTGGAACCCCAACCGCGGTGGTACTAAAAAAAGTACCAGGTAGGTACTGTACCCAGTGGAAAACCCCATAAAAGTGAACCGTACCGAGCTGTACCGTGCCGTAACATGCAGTGGAAAAGCGCCATAAACTACGGTACTAAAGTACTGGGACGATTTTACGCAAACTATTTCCCAGTACCATTTAAAGTGTTGCATTTGCACCGAGAGTGTGTACTAGGAAGTGACGTAAGCTGGTCGACAGCAAAGCCATTTGAGCGCGGCGTTCAACAATGGAAACAAAAAAAGAACAACGTTAACAACAGGAGAATGGAGGACACTGTGATCGGAGCTGTATTTTTGTTGTGTCTCGCGGGTTTCACAAAAATGGACATGGAAAGTAGACGTATACGTAAAGAGATTGAAAGAACGGAAAGGAGAACTAAGAATCTCCAACAACTGGCAGTGCTACATTTGCTACAAGTGCCTGCACTTCAGTGTCTGTCCATCTATCTCTGTTCTCCATACTTGCGAAATAAGTTGACATGCTTATAGTATGTTTACACTGCGTTTTAAATCATGTCGGGTGAGGGAGTTTTCATACACGTTTATGTCTACTTGCGTCACGATTAGTACAAGTTGTGCTGGTTAAACCCTGCTCCGGAGTAGGAGCTAATTTTGTTCTCAAAAAAAGGCAGTCCGGTACTAAAATCACACACAGTTCCGGCGGTGCGAAAACGCCAAAAAGTGGTAGTTCCACAATTAGTTCTGGTACTATGAAAAGGTTCCTGCGGTGCGAAAGGCCATAATATGGTCTGTGAAGCTTAACCATAAGCTTAAATCATCCATCCAACTCCAAGGTTCCTGGCTGTCCTGGAAGGATTTATGGTTGATGAACCGAGTTGTATAGAGCAGCTGTGATGAAACGATGGGTTGGCTGGAACCACAAGCAGTTCTGTCTTGGCAAGTTGGCTGATACCATGAGCAGTTCTTTCTTAGCAAGGTTGAGTTTAAGGTGATGATCCTTCATCCAGCCAGAAATGTATGTCAGACAGGCTGCAATGCGAACAGCTACCGTTGGATCATCTGGTTGAAATGAGAGGTAGAGCTGCGTGTTATCAGCATAGCAATGATAGTAAAAGCCATGCTTCTTAATGACAGATCCTAAAGATGACATGTAGATGGAGAAGAGAATTGGTCCAAGCACTGAGCCCTGAGGAACCCAGTAGCAAGAAGTTGTGACTTAGAAAACTCACCCCTCCAAGACACCCTGAAAGACCTACCTCGTTGATTGTCCGCTTTGAAGCCAGATTGGTTGCTGTCCAGGAGGTTGTTCTGTGCAAGAAAGAGTTGGTTGAACACAACTCGCTCAGGTGTCTTTGCAATGAATGGAAGAAGGGATAGCGGTTTACAGTTTTCTATATGTGCTGGATTTAGAGAGGGTTTCTTAGGCAGTGAGTGGGGTTACCCAAGCCTGCTTGAATGCTGTGGGAAATGTACCAGAGTGAAGAGAGGTGTTGATAATGTGAGTGAGCGCGGGTATAACTGAAGAAGAAATGGCCTTAAGGAGGTGAGTGGGGATAGGATCAAGCGGACAGGTAGTAGGATGATTGGAAAGGATAAGTTTAGAAACGTCTGCCTCCGAGAGTGGAGAGGAGGAAGGAGAATGACAAAAACTTCCTAACCACAAATACTCAGTTTGTGGTGTAGAGAATTGGTCGCTGATGGTTCTTGTTTTATTTATGAAGAATATTGCAAAGTCATCAGCTGTATGAGTTGACGAAGGAGGGGGGGGAGGAGGACAGAGAAGAGAAGAGGTTTTGAAAAGTGTGCGAGAGTCAGAACAGTTGTTAATTTTGTTGTGGTAGTATGTTGTTTTAGCAGTGGAGACACTTGCAGAGAAGGAGGAGAGGAGTGACTGATATACACTAAGGTCGGTATAGTTTTTTTTATTTGTGCCATTTCCTCTCTGCAGCCCTGAGTTTAGAGCAATGTTTACTGAGAACATCGGACAGCCAGGGGGCAGAGGAGGTGGTGCGTGCTGGTCTGGATGAAAGGGGGCAAAAGTTGTCTGTCAGAAACCGTGTTTGTGTCCAGTGCTGAAAACTGAGAAGGGTGGAGGAAGTGAGAATGAAACCATAGAGGATAGGCGAGAGGGAGAGAGTGAGCGTAGGTTACACCGAAAGGTGACCTGCGGAGGAGTGTGTGTTGTGTCCGGAGTCAGTGTGAGGTTAGAAGTGATGAGGAAGTGGTCTGAGGTGTGCAATGGTGTAACTAAAGTGTTGTCAGTTGAGCAGTAGCGTGTGTAGAAAAGGTCCAATTGGTTACCTGATTTGTAAGTAGCTGTAGTTGACAAGCGCTTGAGGTCAAATGAGGCAGTGTTGAAGTCAGCAGCCTGTGGTTTATCTAGGTGGATTATGAAGTCACCAAGTAGTACCAAAGGAGTACCGTCCTCAGGGAAGTTTGAGAGTAACACATCCAACTCATCTAAGAAGTTACCCAGTTGACCTGGGGGACGATAAACAACTACAAAGTGTATTTTAACCGTGTGGGTAATAGTAATTGCGTGTGATTCAAATGAACTGTTGCTGGTAAGAGATGGTAGACCATAAAATGTCCATTCTTTAGAAATAAGTATACCCGTTCCTCCACCCCTCCCAATCGGGCGTGGGGTGTGGGAAAAAGTGAAATTAGTGGAGAGGGCTGCAGGAGTGGTAGTGTCCTCAGGTTTGATCCAAGTCTCAGTTAGGGCCATGAGGTTGAGACTTGAATGAGTAGCAATAGATGAAAGAAAATCTGCTTTGTTTACAGCAGACTGGCAGTTCCAGAGACCAATTGGAATAAAGAGTAAAGTAGTAGAGGACATAGGGACAGTACACAGATTGTTAGGATTGCACTTCCTCCAATGTACAGAGCGTGATTTACGAGTGTTAGTAGTAATAGAAGAGATTTGAAAGCACATATTGAGTACAATTAGAACAAGTTATACAAAAAGTAAAGAAAGGGGAAAAAAGCAATACTCGGGTGCCTTGTCGGTGTCCTTGCTCGGTGGAGTCGCGCAGGTAGACTCAATGTAGAGACTTACAGACGACCCTAACTGCTCCCGCAATATTCTGTCCCCTCCTGCCAGAAAAATATCTTATGACCTTTCGCGTGGGAGCGGGACCAGAGTTTTGGATCCTGCCCGCATAAAAGTAATCTATATAGATTGTTTTAAGTACATTGAAGAAATTTACATGAAATGGTTTTGTAACATCTCCTAAGCTCCACAACATGCCAGCATAAACACTCCCGATAAAATATTTGTTATTTAGGCTAAGCATCAACATTAACAAACCACTGTTATTTTTAACAGAAAAGCAAGCATGTGCTGCTGTGTGCATGGTTTGGCATGGCAGAATGCGAGCAGCGCTTCCTTTTATTACCACTAAAAGCTGACATCTCAGTTAATCGCTATCTCATAAAGCTCTGTTATAACAATAAATATATGCACAATGAATCTTTCACAATGTCAACACACTACACAGAGATTCGTGACATCAATTCATCACTAGGTGATGATTCTAACTTATCACCCGGATTGGCCATTGCGTTCTAGAAAAAAAAAAAACAGCTGAGTCTGTGATTGGCTACATTGCAACCCTTTAAATATGTGTTATAAATAGAAACTATGCCTAGCTTGCACACGTCAATCATTTAATTTTAATATTAGTTGTTCTTTTTGCTTTTGTACAACAGATAAATAAAAATGTATATGTTTTAGACACCTTATATTTAGATAATTTCTATTTTGCAGAAGTCCCGCGAATCATTTTAGAGTCTCTTCCCGCCGCACCCGCACTTAACCATCAAAATTGTTCCCTCGCCCAGCACCCCTGTTGCGTTGGGGTCCCGTGTACTTCCCCTGTGAGTGAAGGTCTCTAATCGAATGTTCTTTAACACTCGGTCTCACATGACGCTGCTGCGTGTACTCTGTGGCAGATATAACTCCCCTGATTCCATGTAATTGAATGCAGCCTCAACTTATTACACCAAAACTGCAAAGTCACGCGATACGCATGAGAACAAACGCGACTTCAGCACGCCTTTACCACGGTAAACACAGTAAACAAACAATGTGTCCTAGCAACGACAACCGCGCGAAAATCTAATGAAAAAGATACAAACCACTTACGACTGCTGTCCCTCTTCTCTGCAAGTACTTTTTTCTACTAATATAAGTAAAAATAAATGACTCATCAGAATGAGATCCTCCACTGGAGGATTAAGACACGTCGCTTTCTTCTTCTGAGGTAAATTCAAGGCTTATTCCTCACAGCGCGTCGTCTTCTAAAAATGAAAAGTAGCCGAGATGAAATTGATTAAGTTTTCTTTGTTTACAGAGGTGATGTGGGCATTTACATATTTGCACGTCTCAAGCGTGGTTTGGCGTGGACTATTATCTTATAGCGCGTGATCACATTATAGATGAGCTCAGATGGGAAAGACTACCTCGCGTTGGTTTCATACGGATTATTTTATCAGAGAATATTTGTTTTCGATGTGACTTCATTTAAAAATAGACACTTCAAGCTTTCTTTAGATATGTCTCATGTCATTTTCATTCATTTTAGTGACTCGTTTCAGGAATATATTCACAGAGACTGAGAATGCAGAAAGCGCATCCTGTTTGTTTTCTTTATTTTACAAAACCAAAAAAAAAAAAAGATTGATATTGGGAGTGTATACAAATAATACTTATGTAATTTTTCAGTAAATATTACATCAATGAAAGAACTATGAGTTTCTCTTTGTAGTGTATTTTTTTTTTAGGTTATATTACTTTCAAGTTACTTTACTTATCAAGTAATTAGTAATCTGATTCTTTTTAATCATTCCATTAGTAATCTGATTACTTTTTAAATGCAGTAATCAGTAATGTAATCCAATTACAATTTTAAAGAATTAGTGATTTGTATTAGGTTACTTTTTTTTGAGTAACTTACCCAACACTGCAAATGACACATTTTACAAATATACACTATTAAAGGGATAGTTCACCCCAAAAAAATAAATATTCTGTCATTAATTACTCACCCTCCTGTCATTCCAAACCCCGTAAGACCGCCGTTCATCTTCGAGAACACAAATTAATATATTTTTGATGAGTTCTGAGAGCTCTCTGACCCTCCCATAGACAGCAAGGAACCTAACACGATCAAGCCTCAGAAATGTAGCAAGGATCTCGGTAAAATAATCCATGTGACATCAGGGGTTCAACTGTAATTTTATGAAGCTACGAAAATACTTTTTGTGCGCAAAGAAAACAAAAAAGACTTTATTCAACTATTTGTCTCCTCCACGTCACCCTGACGCCATTTTGGAGAATATCACATATTGTATTACATATGTCCTTGCTATGTTTCTGGACCTTGATCGTGTAAATTACATTACTGTCTATGGGAGGGTCGGAGAGCTCTCAGATTCCATCAAAAATATCTTCATTTGTGTTCCAAAGATGAACGAAGGTCTTATGGGTTTGGATCAACATGAGGGTGATTAATTAATGACAGAATCTTCATTTTTGGGCGAACTAACCCTTTATGTGGGCCATGGACAATTACTACATTAAAATACCCAAACCTTACATTAAGACTGATTATATTAGTGTTTGTGTTAGGCTGTGTCAGAGAATTTGATGCTGTTCCACTGAAACACCTCTGTTTTACATTATAAATAAAGTCTGTCATATCAAACCTTTTCTCTGATTTCATGCTGGACTTAATTCGCAGTGATCTTTTCTTAATGCATTAATAACCCTACAAGGTTGATGTACAAATCTGCAGGTATCGATCATGCTAATGTTGATAGAACACAACTGCAATTACAAACAAATTTACCATTGCACAATTAATAACATCGCAACATGTCTATTGACTGTTGAATATTTGCTTGTATTTGTGTTTTTGAGTAATCTCTGTGGCCCTAATACAAGTTCATTTTCATTGTATAACAGTAAAATAATGAGGCCTACAAGAGTTTGGCTGCGGCACTAGAAAATGCATCCAACAAAAATATTAAACAGTCTTCCCATACAAAAATTAACCATGGTTTTATTATAATTAAAAGTGGAGTAAAAAAAGTTTTTGGCGTATTGATTACCAGTTGTATAACCACAGTTTTACAACAAATACTATGGTTAGTGTAGCAGAGCCATAGTTAATTTGTGGTTACCGTGGTTTAACTATAGTAACTTTTTTTGTTTTTTTTTTTTTTGTAGTAAAACCATGGTTAATTTGTTGTTTTTGGGAAAAATAAATTATTCTAAATTGTTACATGTAATAATATATTAAATGGTTCTAGCCGACATGTATCTAATCAATAATTCAACTACGAATAACTCTTGAAATATTGAATAACTCTTGATATGTTGGCTTGTGAACAGGACTTTTGTTTTGGTACGGCTCTGTGATGTCATAAGGCAGCGTCAGGCTCCTGCATCTGGGATCCGGATGAAGAAAGGTGTGTGTTTTTAAACATTTACATCATGCAACTGTCGATCTGTTTTTCCATGCATAATGATTTAATGTCTGTGTATTTGTGTTCTTGTATTCATTTGTTGTGTTTTTTTTTTTTTTGTTTAAGCCAGGTTAGGCCATAGTTCAATCATTTAAGTACATTTTATAAAAGTGTCTTAGACAAAACATGACTGTTTGTGTCTCTTTACGACACAAACAAACCTCACTGATATATTTTAAGATCAGTCCGTGCGAGTTTATTTCAGTTGAGCAGCTCAGAATTACATTTTATTCTAGCCTTGCCTGTGAAACTGTAGTGGTGTTATTTAAGGCTAGGATGGTCGATACCACTTGTTCTCGACGATACCGATATTTTCAAGGCAGTTCGTCGATTCGATATTTCTGAACTAAACTTTTAAATTATGAAGTTTATTAAATTACTAAGAGTAAAATGGGTAATGATAAGCACTTAACTGTGTTTAAAACGCATTTTAACATTCAATACACCTTAATTGCAACTTATTAGGTTATATTTTTTGTTTACACATGGTTCAAATATTTTTTTTGTTTACACGTGATTCAAATCTACAGATACTACAGTTGAACTACGGTCACTTTAGTAAAACCATGGTTCATTTTCATAAAAATAGTTCTATCCTATACAATTATTCGCTAACATAGATTATTCGTCCAATTCAATGCATATTGAATTTTGTTGTTAAATTAACAAAATCACTGGTAATAAAACACCTTAGTATCGATATTTTTTGTTTGAGCGTCGATACTTTCGATACTCGCGGCAGTATCGATACGCCCATCCCTATTTAAGGCCATTAATTATCACTTACCAGTGAGCTGACTCTTGAGATTTAGCTTGTATTAATTTTTCTTTGTTGATTTATTCTCATCTTAAACACGACAGATTGTCCAAAAACTCCTGCTGAGATCCACACACTGTTATAAAGATGGCATTTATTAAAAAGGAGAGTGAAGATGTGAAGATTGAAGAAACATTCAGAGTCAAACAAGAAGATACTGAGACACACGTTGGTTTCTATTCTCATTCGATGCTTATTAAATGCCACTCTAACAAGGAATGCATTATTTTTGCAACAGTTCGTGTGTAAAATACTTGAGAAATTTACTTACTCTCTATTTCCCCGAAACAGACGATTTTTCTGTTCTTGGAAACGCGGTCGTCTTAATTCCTGGTCAGACTTTGACATGTCATAATACACCCACGCACTAGTGGCGCCCATATCATGAAACAGTGTGCCAGGAAATAGAAAATGTAATGCCTTGTTGTAAAGAATCGCTAGTACAACTAAGAAAAAGAAGCTTCAGCTGCATGATCCGTGACTGTCACGTTAGCCTGATGGCCACCAAACTCTCTTTGTGATTTAAAACGTCACACAGTACCCAGATTAATGAAGACCGCCAGTAAGATTTAACTCTACTGTTTAATAGATTTTGGTAGGCTACTATTAGAATGGATAAGCCTAAATCTTCCTAATTCAGAGACGGGCGACCGTTTTTTTTTTTTTTTTTGGTTTATCAAAAAGTGTATATTTTTAAAATGTGATTGTTGGTACATTTTACCATTTTTATCATACTTTCAAAACAAAATTAAAATAGGAAAAATATGCAATATGAAAATAATTGAAGACCAGATTTGTTTTACTGAGAAAAAACAAGATTTGGTTTTTAAAAAGCCTTTTTCCAAAAGGTATAATCAGGGTCGTCTTATATTCGGGCCAATACGGTAATACTGTACATACACTTTTGGTGGATTTGTATTTTACTGAAGTACAATTTAAAACTTTTAGTACTTTTACTTGATTACATTTCTGAAGAAAAACTCATACTTTTTACTCCTTACAATTGAGAAGTACTTGTTACATTTTTTGTTTGCATTTTATGTTCTACCATCTTAAACACATTAAATATGGTAAACGAGCGCAACTGTTGCTTAACCTGTGAGAACCAATGATGTTGTGTCACGAATCTGAGGAATCATGTTGAAGTAGCACACAGTGTTTTCAAGTTTATTTTGTACTTTTGACTGTTTTGATATAACCATTAACTGTGTAGTATAATGGCTGAATGCACAAGACTGAGTGCCAAAAAAAAAAACAGTGATGATAAATTTACATATCTTTCAAATAAATGTTACAATTCTCCCCAAATTTTTTTTAAAATAAACACTGTTTTTAAAATGAATTGTAAACAGATTGTAAATCATGTTTAGCGATGTTCTTACCGGGGAGTGGATAGGTGTAATATAATGACATATTGAGTGATAATTAGGGCTGTCAATTAATTCTTTTTTAATCTAAATAATTGCATGATTTTTTTTCATGAATGAATCTGATTAATCACAAATAATTACATAACAATAATAGTGGAGAAAAAAAAAACTAAATGCCCCAAATAAATATTTAAAAGTTAATTATTTCAGACATTGGCATTGAATACACAACACAAAAAGTACGTTTCAAAACGTTTTAATTCTCATCATTTAGAGTGTATTCACACCTGTCTTGTTTGGTTTGATTGAATCAAACTCAAGTTCATTTCCCCCGTTGGTGCAGATCTTTTGGGCAGGTGTAAATACAACACCGTACTGGTCTCGGTCCGCTTTCCAAACGAACTTGGTACGGCTCGTTAAGGTGTGAACATGACCCAACATCAATCCTACCAATTGCGAAAGCACTGCAACCTGTTTTATGAAATACTTGCAAAGACAGTCATTTTGACACACATAGTGTTGTATCGTTCAAGGCAAATAAAGCAGCAAAAATACTCGCGCGTTCTATGAGCACACGTTCTGTGCACGCCTCTCAGGTAACGCTCAGAAACAGACAGCTCGTGCATATTTCAAACGTAATAAACACTTTTCTCTCACTTCCGCTATCTGTCATACGCCTCTGAGACACGCTAGTCTCGCGAGTTTGTTAACAAGAGCAAAGGAAGCAAAGTTTCCTTATTTTAGCAAAAGAAAACCAATTTTTTTCTTGGCTTATATCGAAATCCTCCGACATTTTTCTTTGCAAATCCTAGTTTTGTACTTCTAATTCATGACCGGCATTTTGTTTTGTGTATGACAGATACCAGAAGTGAGAAAAAAGTGTTTATAAAGTTTTAAATATGGATATTTTTCTTACAAAAATGCATGGATTCGCTACAGGAGGCCTTTATTCATGCCCCAGAGTCATGTGAGGCACGTTTTATTATGGATGCGCGAGCTTTATTTGACGTGTTTTGGACTGTTGAACAAATACACCCACCCACTGCAATGATAACGCTTGGAATAGCCAGGACAATTTTTAATATAACTCCGATTGGAAAAAAAAAAAAAAAATTTTTAGAGTCTGAAAGAAATCCAAGCATATACACCTAGGATGCCTCGAGGGTGAGTAATGCACAGGCTCGTTTTCATTTTTGGGTGAACTAACCCTTTAATCGTGTTAAAATCTGATTATTGTTGTCCATGTAAACGTACTTGTCTCATGATGCTCATAAGTTTTTTCATATTGCGTTAGTAGCTGATGACACCAAATAAGTCAAAGAATAAAAATTGCACTACAAAAGATTTCAGTGATTAGCCTGTTTTTGCACTTCCTGCATTTCCCTACTTGAGGATTTCTGTCCAATATTAACAGGATAGTCCACCCAAAAATGAAAATATTAGTGCTTTTTACACACAAACCTATCATTTCACTTGAGAGGACATTGATTTATCAGCTGGGGTCGTATGGGTATCGTCATGTTCACTTTGTGTAGTTTTTGAAGTGTCATCTTTGAACATCCCGTACATTTAGGGGAAAGAAATTCTATTTCACGTTATGAGCAATTTTATTTCATGGTAACGATATATTACACAATATACAGGTGCATCTCAAAAAAAAAATTTTTTTTGTAACATTTCAAAAAGTGAAACTTTCATACGTTCTAGATTCATGTAAAGTAAAACATTAAAAAAAAAAAAAAATTGTTTTCATATTTATGATTAGAGCTTACAGACCAGGGAAGTCAAAAATCCAGTATCTCAAAAGATTAGAATATTTACATTTGAGTTTCATTAAATGGCCATCCCTACAGTATAAATTTCCGGGTATCTCTTGTTCTTTGAAACCACAATAATGGGGAAGACCTTACATTGAACTTAACATAATAACAAATTCCACTGTATGCCACAATTCACAGTCTGATGTGGACAAACCCTATTATTATAAACTTTCCTCAATAAACATCTTTTCTCAGGTGTAATATAAATACCACTTAAATAAGGGGAAAAAACTTAAATATGAAAATATAACTATGTAACAAATAAAATATGCGTCACTGAACACCCCGGTATACTTCAAACGAAGTTCGTTCTTCGTTTGGGGGCAAAAAGAAGTTTGAAAAGGCGGAATGACGGAATACTGTTTTTGGACATTCCAGCACCCCTCGTACTGATGGAGGCGGGGTGTTAATTAACGTAAACGTGTCACGCCGCTCGCACAACAACAATGCGATGATGAAGTGTATCTAGGTATGAGATGGGGACCAATACTCGGTATATTATAGACAAAAGAATAATGATTAGCAGCAGTTCAGAGTCAAGTTTCATGTTTGCAATACAAAAGAACCATTCAATTTCCATAATCAGTCTTTTATGGGAAGTGTGAATGGCTCATAGTCTGCAAATTTTAGCATTATGTGAAAAATAAATATTGGAGTCATCACAACACAAACCTGTTTGTTGCTTTATTTTATTATTGTTCATTTATTATTAAACTGGGTAAATTATTACACCTTTTCATATTTTGTGGTGTAATTATTTAATTTTGATAAAAACAGGTTTATTAATGTATGTTCTTTTGCTGTTTCATATATTGTATACCTTTTAAATTCACTTATTGAAAAAACAGCAGTAGCAGTAGGGTATAACAACATTTATTGCAACTTCTTGCCGCCTTATATATCTCCACTCTTTCCTTTCATTCTTTTCATGGCTTTGGAAAACTTGTCTCTGGGTTATGCAAAAAGTGATGTAGAGAAACATCTGAGTCGTCAACACCAAGCTTTGTTGCTATTTCTTTCTAGGAATTAAATGCCTTCTCCAAATCTTTAAAGTCTCTCCGCGAGCGATTGTTGAATAGCTGAGTAGGTACAAATGTATCTGCACTTAAACGGTGTATTCATGTTGCTAATAACTTGGTGTTGTTCTCCTGTCTGACCTCGAGGAGAAAAAAACGAATGAAACGAGGGAGAAAAAAATCTCACGTCAAAGAAGGTGGCGTTCGAACTTCGTTTTGGCCTGATTTTGTTCGAAATTACATCATATCAATTCGTTCTTGGATTTGGTTTGAAGTATATCGGGGCCTTGAGACTCCCTCTGCAGGCATACTTTGTTCAGCTGCAAGACTCTCCATCTCTGCTGCAGCTTTGTCCTTCATCTAGTCTACTCTCTCTGCTTGTATGAATGTAGTTTTAAACCGAGTGTTGAGAAGGGATGCCATGTCAAGCAGCTCCTGGCTGGATTGGTCTGCATATTTCTCATTCAGATAGCCAAGAATTCTCACCTTGGTGTCCTTGGTGAGCTGGGCATCGTAATCCTGTGGTTTAAGAACCTGCTCATTGAAAAGATGAAGCACAGGTTTCAAGTATGAAACACTCACATACTGTTCCCCAGACAAAGCATCTGTGAACTCCACAAGAGGGCTTAATGCTTTGTTCACAGACTCAAGAACATCCATGTCCTGCCATGTAAAAGCTAAATGTTTTTTGTCAGCTTGCAGGACTTGTGTTAGAGCGTTCTTCTGCTCTATGATCCTTGCGATCATTTGTTGCCTGGAGGCCCATCTTTCTTGGACTTTCAGTGATGAGTTTATGAGCAGGCAAGCCCAGCTGTGCCTGGGCGATGGACTGTTCACGCCGTCTGTTCCACTTATTTGAGAAGGCACTCACAACTCTTTTGCAGACCCCAAATGCATGATCAACCTGGGGCACTTTCACACCTCTCTCTGTTTAGAATAATTGGACAAGGGGTATGTATAATGCTGTAGTATTAGCTGAACATTAGACTTTTCACAGACTTGACACTCCTCTCACAGTCCCCATGACTGAAGCGCTTCCTTTAAACTTTGCGCTATCATCTCTCCTTTGTGATCTTCAGGAAAGTAGGATGTCTGCAGACATCTATTGCAGTATCCAGTCTTTGATAAAGTGGATTGTCAGGCTCCTATACAACTGTGTAGATGAGCTTGTCCACAAATCGGTTGTTGTTGCGAAGTATGCAATATTGCCAAGCTCCTGTTCAATTTTCCCTCGGCATTCTCTGTACAGTCTTGGCAACTCAACATCGCTGAAGTGCTTGTGACTTGCCATCGCATACCTCGGATCAAGGGTTTTGATTAGTATTATGTTTTAGTATTATGGTATTATGTTTTTATTTCAACATTGACAACACAGAACAGTTCGAAAAGACAACAAGAAAAAAATGACCGTTAAGTACATCAGTTCCTCCAGTTCTATACACATTTTTTATGATGTTATACATCTATTTCTAAGCCAGTGGGAACGAGCAATATGAAAATAATACAGACAGTAAAAGGGTCAAACCTTTAAGCTGTTACCTTGGACATTTGTTAAATGTTTAAGAAAGGGTTCCCAGGTGGCCTCAAAGCCAGCAATGTTACCAGAAAGGTTGTGTCTGAGTCTCTCTAAATGCAGAGTGGCAGAAAGTTCAGACAACCAAGATTTAAAAAGTGGTTTTGATACTTTTTCCATTGACAAAGGATGATTTTATTTAGCTACTACCATTCCATATTGGACAGCTTTTTTTAATTTGATGGCCTAAGCCATGAAGGGAGTTAGACCAGCCAAAGACCGCAATTGCTGGGTCAGGGGAGAGGTCACAGGAATAAGCCACTGAGTAGAATCTGAACATTTCACTCCAAAACTCACAAAGTTTCGGGCACAACCAAAAAAGATGTCCCAGAGAGCCCTCTGCAGATCCGCATGCGTTAAGAGATGGAAGGGTAAAATTTATTAAGCCTAACCCTTGAGTAATGAAGCCAATGTATTACTTTATATTGAATTAGTTGGTGAACATATATTTATGGCCTTGATATACTCAAGCCAGTCCTCGTCGGTTATCTGAATGCCTAAATCCTTTTCCCAGGAATCTTTCCGATATAAGGTAGATATGCTGAGCTGACTGGTAAAGACACCCATAAAACGGGAAATCAATTTATATAAGGGCATTAGAAAGCAATTTATATACTTCATTTTCATCTGTAAGCAGTTAAAAGTGTGAGATTGACGTGCAAACATAATTTCTCAGCTGAAGGTATCTAAAAAATGCGTTGATGGAAGATCAAATTTCTCCTTAAGCTGATAAAATGTGGCAAATTTACCATCAACGTACAAGTCTCTCACGGTGACCATTCCTTTGCCATCTACCACACTGTCCACATTTTCAGTTTGGTCTAGCAATGCAAATGCTTTCCGTACCTGATACCATATTTTGAGAGCGCTACCAAGCACAATGTTTGTGTTGGCCACTTTTTTGAGTGGTACAGGCGCCATAAAGAAGAGAGAGAGTAGTTTGTAATACTCTGTTCAATGGCGAGCCAAGATGGAATGTTATCTGCAGGCCCCAGATGATGAGATTTTTTTCCAGTATGATAAGGCTCTGCAGTTTGCAGCCCAATAATAATGCTGGAAGTTTGGCAAGCCTGATCCTCTCATCAACCTTGGTTTACAAACATGTAACTTAGAAATACGGTGTGCTCTGAAGCCCCACACAAATGGCAGGACAATCAAATCCAAGGTTTAAAAAATAAAAATAAAATTGGGCACGAAAATTGGCAGGTTTTGAAAAAGGTAAAGAAATCTGTGCAATGTCACCATCTTGATTGCATTCGCGCGCCCTACCATAGACAGTGGGAAGGTCCTCCAGCTTTCAATATTACGTTTCAAGTTCTCTAGCATAGTTAAGTAAGTTAAGTAATTTAATTTATATATATCCTTTGCATTTTTTGGTAAAGTGACCCCCAAATATTTCAAACTGTCTGCTGCGATTTTAAAATGTAGGTTTTGTATGAAGCCAGGGTCAATTTAATTGTAAATTGGCAAAAGAGTGAATTCATGCCTGTTACTAGAGTATCCAGAGAACTTTCCAAAAGTCTCCAGTAAGTCTAATAGACCATTCTGGGTCAATAAGGTAAAGAATAATGTCGTCAGCATAAAGAGATATATGGTGTTCTAAGTGGCCTATCTTAGGAAATGAAATAACTGGGTTATTTCTTATAGCAACCACAAGGGGCTCTATAGCAATGGCAAAAAGCAAGGGTGAAAGCGGACACCCCTGCCTAGTGCCTCTATGTAATGTGAATTGTGATGATTTATCGAAATTAGTAAGCACTGAGGCCCTGGGTTTGGCATAAAGCATTTTCACCCATAGAGAGAATGATTCACCTTGATCAAATTCTTGGAGCACCGAAGTCATATAATTCCATTCAATTTGGTCGAATGACTTTTCGGCATCGACAGATAAGATGGTGACATTTAAATGAGAATCATACTTTGAATATAAAATGTTCATTAAGCGTCTAACATTAAAGGAAAAGCGCCCTGGGATGAAACCGGTCTGATCGGAGTGAATAATTTTAGTTATACGTTTATTTAGTCTATTCGCAAGGATTTTCATAAAAAATGTAAGATCTGAATTCAGAAGAGCTATGGGGCGATATGATGCTGGATCCTTTTCATCTTTCCCTTTTTTAAGAATTAAAGAAATGTTGGCATCATACATTGTGGAAATTTCCTAATTTTCAATAGAATGGTTAAATAATCTCAACATCAGGAGAGCAAGTTTTTGAGAGTATTTCTTATAAAATTCAATTCCGAAACCGTCACGTCCGGGGGCCTTTCTGCTGTGGAACGATGTGGTGTTATTAATCTTGGTTGATGTTAGTTCACAATGCCTTTTTTAACCTAAAAAAATTTTTGTTTTACAAATACAACTTTTGATTTTAATAATGTATTAGTAAATGTTAAAATTAACATGATCAAAGATTAATAAATGCTATAGAAATATAGTTCATTATTAGTTCAAGTTCATATTCAAGTTTATTTGTAGAGCTTTTCACGATACAAATCATTGCAAAGCAACTTTACAGCAAATTAAGTTTCTACAATATTTAGTGGTAGCTTATCAGTGGTGACTGTCAGTAAATGTACATATGGCAGAAATGTACGGAAAAATTGATTAAAGACGCGTTCATGTTAACTAATGTAGATAGTACATTGGCCAATGGCCAAAACACTGTAACCTCGTCCAGTCGACGCTCCTCCCCCAATCCCCATGACTGAAGCACTTCCTTTAATATATTAGTGGATATACTCTCTAGCTTACATGTTGGTAAATGTTTTGATGTCTGTTTCTTTGTGCTATTTAACTGGGCTAACTTACATTTGTCTTTTTTCACCATAGACCTCATGCCGCTGAAAGAGGAGTGCATAGTACCGAATGAAACGGAAGAGAAAGGACAGTATGAGACTCATCATGATTTTAAAACAGAAGAATCTTTCAGTTGGCCACAGATTAAAGAGACTTTCTCACAGAAAACAGCTCATGAAACAGGAACTACAAGTTATTTCACCCCTTTTCACTGTGAAAAGAGTTTCGATGAACATGGAAACCTTAAAGGCCACATGAGAATTCACACTGGAGGTAAGTCTTTCACCTGCCAACAGTGTGGAAAAAGTTTCAATAGAAAAGGAGTCCTTAACAGGCACATGAGAGTTCACACTGGAGACAAGCCTTACACCTGCCCACAGTGTGGAAAGAGTTTCGATCAACATGGAAACCTTAAAGTGCACATGAGAGTTCACACTGGAGATAAGCCTTACACCTGCCAACAGTGTGGAAAGAGTTTTGATCAACATGGAAACCTTAAAGTGCATTCAAGAATTCACACCGGAGAGAAACCATATTCCTGTCTTCAGTGTGGAAAGAGTTTTACTCAAAAAGTAAACCTTAAAGTCCACATGAGAACTCACCCAGGAGAGAGTTGTTTTATCTGCCAAAAGTGTGGAATAAGCTTCATTAAAAAAGGATTTCTTAATAGACACATGAGAATTCACACTGAAGAAAAGTGTTACGTTTGCCATCAGTGTGGAAAAGGTTTCAACCAAAAAGGAGACCTTAACTGGCACATGAGAGTTCACACTGGAGACCAGCCTTACACCTGCCCTGAGTGTGGAAAGAGTTTCGCTCAATATGGATACCTTAAAGTGCACATGAGAGTTCACACTGGAGAGACGCCTTACACCTGCAACAGGTGGAGTCAATTTCACTCATGATGAGCCCTTTAACAGCACATGAGAATTCACACTGGAGGGAAGTCTTTCACCTGCCAACAATGTGGAAAAATATTCAATAGAAAAGCAAACCTTAATTACCACATGAGAATTCACACTGGAGAGAAACCATACTCCTGTCTTCAGTGTGGAAAGAGTTTTACTCAAAAAGTAACCCTTAAAGTCCACATGAGAGTTCACACTAAGAGAGTCCTTTATCTGCAACAGTGTTGTAGAAGCTTCCTTCATAAAGTATTCCTTAACACCATGAGAATTCACAACTGGAGACAAGTGTTACTGGCCATCAGTGTGAAAAGTTTCAACCGAAAAGAAATCCTTAACAAGGCACATGAATTCACACGGGTAGAAAGCTTATTCCATGCCCTCAGTGTGGAGGAGCGTTTCGATCTACTGAAAGCTTTAAATCCACATTAGAGTTCACACTGTAGAGAGTCCCTTCACACTGCCAACAGTGGGGCAAAAGTTTTACATCAAAAGGAACCTTAACAGGCACATGAGCAAATTTACACTGCATTTATTAACAACAAAGCTTGATCAACCCCACGAGGATTCGTTTGAGATAACAGTTTTGTCTCAGTGGTGGAAGGTTTTCGCAGACAGGAATCGGTAATAATGTTATGAGGTGAGGAAGCTCCGAAAGTGACGACCAGGCAGACGCTGGGTGATATTCACAGGATTCTATATGAGAGGCTGTGTGGCACCGTTAGACTTGGGGTACTCGATTATTAACAACGGATTAAACATGGACTCAGACATTTTGGACTCAGGAAAGGGTCGAGTCCACATCATGGTGTAACATTAAAGGGATGTTACCCAAACTTGTAATTCCTGTCATTAATTCTCACCCTCATGTCGTTCAAACCCCATAAAACCTTTGTTCATCTTCTGAACACAAATGAAGATATTTTAGCTGAAATCCAAGAGCTTTCTGACCCTCCATAGACAACAACGCAACTGAAATGTTCAAGGCCCAGAAACGTAGTAAGGACGTTGTTAAAACTGTCCATGTGACATCAGTGGTTCAACCATGATTTTACGAAGCTACGAGACTACTTTTAGTGTGCCAAGAAAACAAAAATATCGACTTTATTCAACACTTCTCCTCCAAATCACATCATCCGCCATTATGGAGAGAACCACGACGCATGCATGTGCTTTCCTCTGCACCTGATGTCCTTCCTCATCGTTTCTGGGCCATAAAATGTTTCAGTTGCATTGCAGTCTATGGAGGGTCAGAGAGCTCTCACACATAACTCACCTCAGTACTGCACATCTGTAAATAACTAATCAAACCTCATCTGTAAATGGCACATATGCACATTCACAGTTCTGTCTATGGACGTTTTCCTTTATAATATTTATATATATATAATCATTTTATATATATATAATTTTACTATTGTTATTAATTATGAGGAGAATAACAATAAATTATAAGTGTTTTATTACATTAAAGGGTTAGTTCACCCAAAAATGAAATTGTCCCACAAATTACTCCCCTCAAGTCATCTCTAGTGTATTGAGCCTTTCTGCTGTCAGACAACCAGTTTTTTCCCCATGTCTTTGATCTTTCACGCTGTTTAATGCCACTCAGCGGGTGTAAGTGGCATTAAACATTCCAAAAGAAGTTAAATAAAAAGAGCCATCCATAAAAAATGTGTCCCCCACGGCTCAGGGGGTAACGAAGTCCTCCTTTAGCGAACGTGGTTGTTGGAAGAAAATAATCTATTCAAAACGTATAATCACTTTGATGTAGCTTGCGCCAACAGTTGTACACTGAAGCAGCTCCGGGTGGATGACGTATGAGGTCAGCGTTGCGCCTAAACTGTAGGGCCTAAGCTGCATTTTGTTTGGATCATGATTAATACGCAGTGGTTGCCTCTAATTTTAAATGTTAATAGCACAGACAAAGCCTTAGTTTGTTTTATGAAGAGATTTGTTTTATTTGTGTAGCTTTCTTTGATTTGGGGCTTGTTTTAAAATTTCCATTTAGTTTTGATGGGCCTTACTTTCCAATTCCCAAAGAACCTGCAATAGCCTAATAAAAGGACACCTTTTCATTTACTGCAGGGATGTCCAACCCTGCTCCCGGAGAGCTACCGTCCTGCAGACTTTAGTTCCAACCCTGCTCCAGCACACCTGTCTGTAATTATCAAGCAACCCTGAACACCTTGATTACCTGGTTCACGTGTGTTTGATTAGGGCTGTAGATCTGAAAATCTCAGGATTTAGCTTCTCCATGAGCAGGTTGGACACTCCTGAGTTTACTGTATAATGTCTTCATTCTCATTTTGTTAAAAAAAAAATCATGATTCCAAAATCGAATCTGGGAATCGAATCAAATCGTGAGTTGAGTGAATCGTTACATCCCTACAGTATATTCAAAATTCTGCTGCTAGACTACTCACCCACACCAAATGCTCTGACCACATCACTTCAATTTAGTTCAATCTCCATTGGCTTCCTGTTGCATACTGTATTAAATACAAAATTCTCCTGCTCACTTTTAAATCATTGCATAACCTGGCTCCCCGGTATCTCTGTGAACTGCTACACCCCAAATTGCTCATTATCCTCCTCTGGTTCTGGTCTTCTCAGTATCCCTCTGTATCGCCTTCAATGGGGGGTAAATCATTCACTGTTGCTGCACCAAAACTTTGGAACTGCTAGTTCCATTTCATCATATATTTTGGGAATATTTTGAAAGAAAATACAATAGACACCATTACAAAATTTGTAATGGTTTTACTGATTATAATGGGATTTGTATTGGTTTTATTAGAAACTGTAATGGACCCTATTGGTCTCTACTGGTAATTGGTTGCCCTCTATTGGTGGCTTGTTAAAACCAATAAATCCTAATGGAACATGTCCCAAAACACACTACAGAAAACCATTTTTAAATGGTTTTAATGGTTAAAAGTTGATGGTTTGTAATATCTGTAATGGTTATTTGTAGTGGAAACCATAAAAAATGTTCTGTGATGGTTTTATTGTTTTTTTTTCAGTAGGGACATAAGCCTATATCAGTTAATACAGTGGTATTGTGGCTGCTGTGTCACATGACAAGCATGAGAGCCCCCCCCCCCCCCCCCCCCCCCCCCCCCCCCCCCTTCACTTGTGCCTCCTCAAAAATAATGAGTGCATGATGCCCCCAACACTACAATTTGAAAATGCAGCACTTTTCAGTTTAATAATCATTCATAATAATACTTCATTGTCCAATTTCAATCTTCAATCTGCTAAAATGCCATTAAAATTCATAGAAATGTGACTATTTACGATAGAGGTCAAAATGGTTGACTTATCTATCTGGTGTTTTTAATATGCTTAATGACAAATCATGTCCAAATTCATCAGTCAACATTTTCTCTTAAAACTGCAGTTTGAAACAGCCCATTTCCTCCAATCACAAACGGATAACTAGAGCCCTACTTGATCATGTATGGATGATTTTCCCCAAAGGATTTTTGATTTTCTTGATCCTGCTCCTGCTGCATTTCTGACCATTACTGACTCCATCATTCTTGTTATTCTCCAAATCGTGGGACTGCAGGATTGCACAACCCCGCGCTACATTTTTTTGACCGCCATGAGATTTGCGGGATCCCAATCCTAATCCCGCCCTCTACACGTAACCAATCCCATCAATTTGTGGGATAGGGCTTTGCATTCATTAGCAATTTGGGTAAATTTGAAAAGTAAATAGCAGTGGTGGACAGTAACGAAGTATTTTTACTTTATTACTGTACTTAAGTAAAAATGTTTAAGTATCTGTATTTTACTGGAGTTTTAACTTTTACTTCACTACATTCCAAAGTATAAGACTGTACTTTTTACTCCACTACATTTCATAAAACATATCGTTACTCCTTATTTTGAAATGAAGAAATCATCACTTGCTCGGAGACACAAACTGATTCTTTTCAATGAACCTTTTAAATCTGTTTGCAAATCGCACCAAACGATTAATTTACGAATTGGAATGATCTGATTGCAGCTGTTCTCGAGTCAGCAACTCACTGATTCAAATGATCTGTTCATAGCAGGCTCCAGTGAACTGAATTCACAAGTCTGACAAGAACCGAGGATCCCCTGAGCAGTGTTGGGGAAAGTTACTTTTAAAAGTAATGCATTACAATATTGCGTTGCTCCGTAAAAAAGTAACTAATTACGTTACTTAGTTACTTTTTATGGAAAGTAATGCGTTACATTGAGTTACTTTTTAAATGGCATCGGTGATTGTTTTTAATATAAAAAGTTCTTAGTTTACAAATGTAAAAGCGCTTTCACAACAAAAGTGAAATGATTACGGCTCAGGCTGAAGGAATGTAAATTCACGTCTGTACATTAGAACCGCAGGAGAAGAACACGCTTAACAATTGTGCTTCATTGTTTTTCTAAAGTTTCAAGTTTATCTAAAGTCATTTTTTCGGTTACACTTTTCTTGAAGGGGTGTGCATAAGACTGACATGACACGTCATGAATATGAAGGGTTTTTATGCATGTTTATGACAACTATCATTAAGTGTCATTCGCTCAGTTATGTCATTTTTAATGCAAATATGACATTATTTGAGATGTCTTTGTTATGGACTATGGTTAAGGGTAGGGGTAGGGTTAGGTCAAATAATGTCATATTTGCATTAAAAATTATATAACTGAGCGAATGACACTTAATGACCGTTGTCATAAACATGCATAAAACCTCCTTCCTATTCATGACATGTGTCATGTCAGTCTTATGCACAACCCTTCAAATAAAGTGTTACCCATTTTTGCTTATTAATATGGTTGAACTGGATCATCGAAGGTCAGCAGCAAAGACATTGCTTAGTAAAATGGGATTAGATGCATTTGTGTTATTTAACATTTTTAATTATTGCAGGTTTGCGTCACATTCCGAGTTTACATTTCACGGTTTTATTCATTTTGAGGAATACCGGATCTGTTTTTGTGCAAGTGTGATGAGTAAATGCATTTTCACATTTAGTCTAGAACTACAGTAACATCATGTTCACACAGCGCACACAACGCCTCTGTGCTCCCGATTTCTCCCAATATGGGGACGGGAGAGCTGTCAGTCAATAAATTGAAAAAAAAAAAAGTATAATTTTTTTGAAAAAGTAACGCAGATATTTTCGTCAATTAAAAAAAGTAATGCATTACTTTTACTAGTTACTTGAAAAAAGTAATATGATTACATAACTCGCGTTACTTGTAATGCCCCAACACTGCCCTGAAGTGCACACGCAACTCATTGCCGGAAAATAATTTGCAATTATTATTGTATCTGAATCAATTAGGTCACAACTGTCAGTTTGTTTGTGAACTATCTGATGTAAAGGTGACTGTTTTAAACCCACTGAAATGCCATGAGCCTCCACATCCATGTCCGTAGGTTTTAGATCCAAAAAACGACCATTAAAAATAACACATTAAAATAACACATTGCCGGTCAATCTTCCCACTGCTTGTACAGTTTTATTAAAATGTAACTCATCTAGCACTACGTGACGTCTGTTTGTACATTTTGTCAACACACATGACATATTCTCTGGACACAATCTTTTTTATTGACTAACAATTCAGATAATTCACGTTCAGTGAATTATAGTTAATTTCTTTTTCTGTGATCAAAAGTTAAATGTATCTAGAATAGTTCTTGTTTGCAGTGACAAGATCAACTTATAACCAAGAGCGTGTGGATGCGCTTTACTTACACAAAATAACATTCATTAATGTTGCTAGAGCTTGCGATGTTACCTTCAACAATATTAAAGCCTATACGCCAAAAACTATAAGATGCCATTTGCATTAATTAAAACAATTCAGATACCTAACCGCCACAAACCTTTCCTCTGAAATTCACGTACATATAAGGGACATTCTACCAGAAATGTACATTTCCACTTGTAAAAAATCTTGGGTGAAAAACATATCTTGTTCTTTAATCTGAACGTTGAGTCATATGGAGGACATGTTGATTTATATGAAACACATATCATGCCATCTGAGCATGTTTTATGACTGAATAAAATACATTTTTATACGCATTTCACCCCTAAAATGTCAGACCCTGTCACAGACAAATTTGTATATGTTAGAATGGTTTCCTAATGAATTTCTTTGATACAAATAGCATTTTCTTATTGGTCACATGTCCCTGATTGTATCTAACATGGTTTTGTAATATAAGAAATATTAAGAAATTAGAAATATAAGCAACTTTTCGGTCAACTGTAGTACACAAAATCACAGAATACCCGCCAGGCACTCGTATAGTTGTAAAAAAACTGTAGTGGATATATACCCCACCTTCATCTACACAGTTAAAGAGATTAATTCATCAATATTTCCTCAAATATAAAATTGTTATAACACAATTTCCTGTGTGACAGGACTGACCGAGGCATGACAGGACTGACTTTATGGGTTTCGTTGATGCAGAAAAAGTTATGTTTTGTGTTCTTTATTTAAGTTTTGATCAATTCAATAAACTTACATTTACATTTAGTCCTTTAGCAGACGCTTTTATCCAAAGCGACTTACAGTGCATTCAGGCTATACCTTTTTTATCAGTATGTGTGTTCCCTGGGAATTGAACCCACGACCTTTGCGCTGCTAACGGCAGAGTAGCAAAACAAACTTGTAGCCAATCAGCAGTAAGGGGCGTGTCTACGTATGATGTGGAGGAAAGAGCGTTCAGTGCACAAGACAGACATTAGCCGAGCGACAAAAAGATAGAGATGGTGGATAAAAAAACTAAAGAGGAAAACGTCTGCGGAAACAAAAGGCTTAAGTCAAGAAGTAGGCCCCGTGTAAATATGGGATCAGCTTTCCAGCGCTGGAGAGAACTCAAGGAGCGAAAGGCCTGCGATCGGACGCCGAGGTTGCTTTGTTTCTTCTTGTGAGTAACACCGTGTCTGCGCCGCACCAGCTAAAGTCTGTCTAGTACACTGGAAGCGACAAAGCGACCCATTTAAATCATTTGAATTTTGTGTCAATATGTCATAAATAGTACGCGACAGCAGTTTTCTGTCGGGGATTTGTCGTGTTGTGCCGCATCCAGTGTAGACCATAGATATGTATATACAGTATATATCTATGGTGTAGAAAGCATCATTGATTATAATGAATTATAGTATTTTGTCGCGCCGCGCCACTCGCGTCCGGTGTAGACACAGTGTAACATTAGTTTTGCTTGGTTTCACAGAACTAATCGTTGCCTGGGTTGCGTACTTATGTGTGGGGCAGAGCTATCAAAATAGGGGCGGTTTGTTTTTGGTGATTTCAATGGCTCCTGCTACCAGAAATCCCTTACCCCACCTTTAATGTTAATGTAATATTAGACTATGGTAAAGTTCAGCCAAGGACATATGATAAGGACCTAATTCATTAGAATATGACTGACAAATGATATAGTCCAAAAATCTTTTTAATTCAATAAACGAATTCCCTTTTATTTCAATATAAAAACATTTCATTTAACAATTCATCAAAATTCCATTTAACAATAACATGGCCAGATGCAATAACAATAAACAACTAGAATGGCACAATGGCACAAACACAGACAGGAGTGAAAACTAAATTGTAATGGTACTACTAATATGGTAAAATTAATTTAACAATTACCAACTAGAATGGCACAAACTCAGACAGGAGTGAAAACAATAACCCCGTCTTGTGCTACGGGTACGCGGGTGTAATAACCAGAGCGATAACATTACATTTCTTTCTTGAGAAAGAATATGGATTCCCTCCTACTGACTTCCATCGTGAAGCCACGGGTACTTTGTAAAGAAATACAGGCTACAGAAGTATGCCCAATGTTCCCTGTCACCAGGTTACTGATCAGTCTTCTTTCCTGACTATTACCTGCTTGTTGAATGTGTTGCTGTGGGTCTCCAATCAATGCCTCATGGTACAGGGCTTTCCTTGCACTTGGAGTGTTTCTTGCTTCGCATATCTCGCTTTTATAACGGAGCCCCTGATCTCGTCATCAACCGTTGGCACCTTTTTATATATATATATAAAAAAATTATTATATAATATATATATAATATATATCGCTCTTTTAATCTTTTTTCGCTGCTAAGGCCTTCTTTGAGCTCTTTCACTTTGCCAACATACAGCCCATACTGTCACACAACCATTTAACAGTCATTAAAAGGTTACACTACTCTACCCAGTTACTGTGTAGTCATAACTATGATACAGCAAATGCATAGACATTTAATAGCACAAAGTAACTGTGGTACCACATCATATTACGGCTCAGTAATAACAGGGTAA
The DNA here is from genome assembly GCA_018155175.1 of Sinocyclocheilus anophthalmus. Lineage (NCBI taxonomy): Eukaryota > Metazoa > Chordata > Actinopteri > Cypriniformes > Cyprinidae > Sinocyclocheilus > Sinocyclocheilus anophthalmus. Next base: position 123,736 of record JADLZN010000275.1, read on the forward strand.
TACTATGGTAATATCTGAATTATTACATGGTAATATCTGAATTATTACATGGTAATAACGGAAATTGCAAGTAATTTCCTAAGTAATAATGTAGATATTACCATAGTATTACCCTGTTATTACCAAGTGGTACTTTGACCGTAGCTTTTTTAACCTTGAAAGCCCTGGAACTGCAGCATTTCTCTTAAAGGAACACTCCACTATTTTAGAAAATAGGCTAATTTTCCAACTCCCCTAGAGTTAAACCGTTGAGTTTTCGAATCCATTCAGCCGATCTCTGGGTCTGGCGGTAGCACTTTTATCTGTAGCTTAGCATAGATCATTGAATCTGATTAGACCTTTAGCATCTCGCTCAAAAATGACCAAAGAGTTTCGCTATTTTTCCTATTTAAAACATGACTCTTCTGTAGTTACATCGTGTACTAAGACCTAAGACTTTCTAGCCGATATGGCTAGGAACTACAGGTGCATCTCAATAAATTATAATGTCGTGGAAAATTTCAGTAATTCAACTCAAATTGTTAAACTCGTGTATTAAATCATTCAGTGCACATAGACTGAAGTAGTTTAAGTCTTTGTTTTTTTTTAATTGTGGTGATTTTGGCTCACATTTACAAAAACCCACCAATTCACTATCTCACCAAATTAGAATATGGTGACATGCCAATCAGCTATTCAACTCAAAACACCTGCAAAGGTTTCTTGGGCCTTCAAAATGGTCTCTCAGTTTGGTTCCCTAGGCTACACAATCATAGGGAAGACTGCTGATCTGACAGTTGTCCAAAGACAATCATTGAAACCCTTCACAAGGAGGGTAAGCCACAAGCTTACATTGCCAAAGAAGCTGGCTGTTCACAGAGTGCTGTATCCAAGCCAGTGTTTAACGAAAGTTGAGTGGAGAAAAGATGCACAATCAACCGAGAGAACCGCAACCTTATGAGGATTGTCAAGGCATCAAGAGCCACCACACACATACGTGTCAAGGAATTTGGCTACAGTTGTCGTATTCCTTTTGTTAAGCCACTCCTGAACCACAGAAAATGTCAGAGGCATCTTACCTGGGCTAAGTTGCCCAGTGGCCCAAAGTCCTCTTTTCAGATGAAAGTTTTGTATTTCATTTGGAAACAAAGGTCCTAGAGTCTGGAGGAAGGGTGGAGAAGCTCATAGCCCAAGTTGCTTGAATTCCAGTGTTAAGTTTCCACAGTCTGTGTGGTTTGTGGTGCAATGTCATCTGCTGGTTTTGGCCCATTGTGTTTTTTGAAAACCAACGTCACTGCACCCGTTTCCAAGAAATTTTGGAGCACTTCATGCATCCTTCCTTCATCCAGCTTTTTGAAGATGCTGATTTCATTTTCCAGCACCTGCCCACACTGCCAAAAGCACCAAAAGTTGGTTAAATGACCATGGTGTTGGTGTGCTTGACTGGCCAGCAAACTCACCAGACCTGAACCCCAGAGAGAATCTATGGGGTATTGTCAAGAGGAAAATGAGAAACAAGAGACCAAAAAATGCAGATGAGCTGAAGGCCACTGTCAAAGAAACCTGGGCTTCCATACCACCTCAGCAGTGCCACAAACTGATCACCTCCATGCCACGCCGAATTGAGGCAGTAATTAAAGCAAAAGGACCCCTACCAAGTATTGAGTACATGTAAAGTAAATGAACATACTTTCCAGAAGGCCAAAAATTCACTAAAAAAATTTTTTTTTATGGTCTTATGAAGTATTCTAATTTGTTGAGAATGGGTGGGTTTTGTTAAATGTGAGCCAAAATCATCACAATTAAAAGAACCAAAGGCTTAAACTACTTCAGTCTGTGTGCATTGAATTTATTTAATACACAAGTTTCACAATTTGAGTTGAATTACTGAAATAAATGAACTTTTCCATGACATTCTTATTTATTGAGATGCACCTGTATACTCTCATTCCGGCGTAATAATCAAGGAACTTTGCTGCCGTACCATGGGTGCAGCAGGCGCAATGATATTATGCAGCGCCTGAAAATAGTCCCAGCTAGGTAACTTCCAATGGAAGGCACACTCCCCGTGCAAGCAGGGGGTCACGTTGGTTATGTCGGAGGAAGTTGGCCTATTTTCAGGTGCTGCGTAATATCATTGCGCCTGCTGCACCCATTTCAATAGAAAGTAGCTAAAGCCTGCTGGAAAAGGCGCTAAATGTTGCTAGATTACGTCATATGCTAATTAGCATATTCATTATGTAATTGGATCAAATTTGCATTCTGCCTAGTGTAAAATCAGTAAAAATTATGTCATTTATATATTTGGCGGTTTCTGTTGTCAACAACGCAGCTGATTAAAGGGTTAGTTCACCAAAAATGAAAATTCTGTCATTAATTACTCATGTCGTTCCAAACCCGTAAGACCTCCGTTCATCTTCGGAACACAAAGTGAGATATTTTTGATGGAATCTGAGTGCTCTCTGACCCTGCATAGTCAGCAACACAACTGTAATGTTCCCAGTCCCAGAAACATCGGTAAAACAGTCCATGTGACATCAGTGGCTCAACTTCAGTTTTGCAAAGCTACGAGAATACTTTTGGTGCACAAAGAAAACAAAAATAACGAATTTATTCAACAATTCTTCTCCTCGTCTCTTACTAAATAATGAAATTTGGGTTTTTTGTGTTTTATGGGAAACGCAGTTCAGAACACACAAACAATGATATAAAAAGAGTGCCCTCTGGTGGCTAAGCTGGGCACTCCAACAACTGGCTGTGACAAAAAATGCTTAGGAAATGTTATTCAAAAGTGTCTTTCCTTTTTCTCTCTAGAGTTATTCTCCTGGTACTGTGTACGTGAAACTCTCATTTCCTCCTGATGATCCGACGATAGATGCTCGCATCTCAGCATGTCTAACAGATATTTCTTGTTGGATGACAGACCATCACCCTCAACTCAACCTGGCTAAGACAGAACTTGTGGTTCCAGCAAACCCATCGTTTCATCACAATTTCACCATCCAGTTTGGCTCATCAACCATAACTCCTTCAAAAAACAGCCAGAAACCTTGGAGTTATGATTGATGATCAGCTTACTTTCTCAGACCACATTTCTAAAACTACCTGGTCCTGCAGATTTTCTTTTTTCAACATCAAGAAGATCGGGCCTTTTCTTTCGGAACATGCTTCACAACCCCTTGTTCAAGCTCTTGTTCTGTCCAGGCTGGACTATTGCAATGTTCTCTTGGCAGGTCTTCCAGCCAGTTCTATCAAACCTTTACATTAATCCAGAATAACTCATCAAGATTTTTAATAGCCAAAAAGAATGCACGTCCCATCCTAGTTTGCTCGCATTAAATTCAAGACATTGATGTTTGCCTACAAAACCACCACTGCTCTGCACCCCTTTACCTAAATTCATTAGTTCAGAGTTATGTGCCCTCTAGATGCTTGCGTTCTGCAAGTGAACATCACTTTTTTGTGCCGTCTAAAAGAGGCACAAAATCACTTTCTCTGACTTTTAAATTAAATGTTCCCTCCTGGTGGAATGACCTGCCCAACTCAAACCGAGCAGCTGAATCCTTAACCATCTTCAAGAATCGGCTAAAAACATCTCTTCCATCTTTTTTTGACCCTCTATCTCTATTTCCATACATCCTAAAAAAAAAAACCAAAAAAAAAAAAAAACTTTTCCCCCCTTTTAGCTGCACTCGTTTGCTAACGCTTGTTTCGTTGACAAAATATAGAGAAAACTACTGTTAGTTTTTTTTTTTTTTTATTCTATCTATTTGTTTTCTTTTTATTAATTATACAATTAACAAAAAAAAGAAAAAAGGCCTCTAACATTAGCTTTCTCTATTCTTTTTCTATTCTGTTTTTCTTTTTATTTATTATTTAAAGGGGTCCATATGATGCGATTTCAATTTGTTCCTTTCTCTTTGGAGTGTTACACGCTCTTGGTGCATAAAGAAGATCTGTAAAGTTGCAAAGACTAAAGTCTCATCCAAAGAGATATTCTTTATAAAAGACAAGAGTCAACCACGCCTACCTAAAACACCTCGTTCTAACACGCCCCCCACATATCTACGTCACTATGTGGGAAGTTTTGCATAACGCCTCCCAAATGTTCACGCATAGAAAGAAGCGTAACTTTTATTCTCGCTGTAGTATTGTTGCTGCCGCCGCCATGTCCTGAAGACGTTGTGTTTTTCATTGTGAAAGCGAAACTACTTGTTTGGTCCGTCCAAAAGAGAACGATATCCGCTTCGTCATGCCTGTAGCTGATCCATGCTGGTCGCTGAGAAAATACAACAACTTTGCGCTGTGGATCGCCGGATCTGCTTTCACCATGGACGAAGCGGAGTCCATGCCCGGGGTTGTCCACATGTGTTGCCACAGCATCACAATATGGGAAGGGACGTAACTTTCCGTCACACGCTTGAGGTATTGGCCAATCAGAGCACACCTCGCTTTTCAGACCGATGCGTTTCAGAAAGGCGGGGCATAGAGGAGAAACAATAATGTACAGTATGTGGAAAATAATGTGTTTTTGTACCTTAAACCGCATAAACACATTTCATTACACCAAATAATGTTCTTTTTAGCAACATCATATGACCCCTTTAATAAAAAATAAAAAAAACTTGCTACGTGTACTGCGTTAAGCTAACTGAGACTTGTTATATCAACTCTTTTGTTGATTTTGATTGCTTCCATTGTCATCATTTGTAAGTCGCTTTGAATAAAAGCGTCTGCTAAATGACTAAATGTAAATATATTTGTTTTTTGAAATGTGTAACATGAAATAAATTAAATTAATACAAACATGAAGCAGAACAATTTAGTTTGTTCTCCTCTAAACCAACGATATATAGCTTTACCTACAATTTAAATACATAAAAATAAATAATTGAAGCAAACAGAAAAAGGAAATTAAGAAAACACGAAATTATGAGAACACAACAAAATAGATATGATTTTTCTTTATTTTATAACTGCATAGAAAAGTTAAACTCTTTGTAGCAATAGATGAGAATTATATAAAATTCTAGGTTTGTTGTTTGTATAATTTTGATTTGTAATGTACAGACAAGTCTAATTATTGATGCTCTTCAAATGAAATTGTATTATATAATTATAGATATAATCTGTTGTCACAATATAAATGTAAAAACAGTAAGTCCCACCCATATATGGATATTTTCCAAAAAGCCTATATGCATATTCCAGATAATGTGCATCTTCAGTTAGGACGGCGTCAGATCCAGACCGTCCCCAGCGCAGGACCTTCTGTTGTCTCCGTAGTCATAGCGGAGCTCTTCGCCGGGCTGAATGTCCCGTGTGGCCATGAAAACTATGAGCGGTTCATCCTCCACAAAGTGCAGTCTAGGACTGAGATTGGCGCGTCTGGCAGAGTGTTTCATTTGTCTGCCAAACGTAGTTTTGTTTGGATGGCACTCGCAGCGCTCCTCATGAGCTTCCAAACACATGTCCTGTCCGTTCTTGCTGGTAAAGAAAAACAGATGTCCAGCTTGAGTCTGATTGTTCTGCTGGATTTCCAGTCCCTCGTCCCTGGAGATCAGCCGGCCATGAAAGTCACAGATCACCTCTCCGCAAGCAAACGGCCTGCTGGTGACGACCCTGAGACCCTTGCCTTCTCTGTCCATCAGCTGCAGGCCTTTCCAGCACTGCCTGCGGCTCATCCGACGGATCGATTTACTGTCTGCCTGGATGCTTCGTGGAGGCTTCCAGTCCTTCACAACTTCAGCAGCATCTGGCACGTTCTCCATCCATCCCTGCTTCTCAATCCAGCTGTGCACTTTGCTCTCAGATGGCTGACGTGGACCAAACGTATCTGCAGAAACAAGATGATGTTAGCTACGATATTAACAAGATATAACTATATTAGCTGTGCATGTGTCTTCCAAAAATGCCTTCAACTTTAGCAATGTTTCCACACTATGACTAGTCTTTACTAAGAGATTATACACTGTTGTCCTGGAATATGCAACTTTTCTGGCCAGCCAATGTCAAGATTCATTGGGCTCAATTGACAAGGAACAATTGTTTTAATAAAGCTCAATCTGTCAGATATGCCAATGCCAAAGTTGATGCAACACCCAAATGAGGAAATCAGTTTTGAATGAACGACTTACAAAGTACAAGACGCTCACGGAGTTTCTTCTGAGTCACGCACCAAAGCGAGTGGCAATCGCTCTCGAATTGTCTTGAGATTTGCACCCGTGCAGCATTTTCTGGAGGCGCTGCATGTACCATTACTGGATGTGACATCTTCAGCAAGTAGAAAGCGATGTTTGCATTCATCCATTCGGCTTCGGACGCTTCAGCTGGACTAAAGAAACACAATCTCGGTTAGGATACTTGAATGATGGAGAACATGCAAGATAACGTACAATAAAGACCCAGCAGGACTGGACTGAGGTTTCTCCTCATTGCCTGTCCAGAAGCTGAAGTACCTTGAAAGTTTCTCATCATCCGTCAAATGCAATTTGTGCACAGCAGTGTGTACAGAAGATCTGACCATATCAGTGGTGATGCTTGGGAGATCATACCTGCATCCAGAACAAGAGGTGGTTTAGTAAAGAACGAAGTAGGTTCACAAAACAATGCCTGAATCAAAAAAAAAAACTAATTTAAGTGCACTCACTTGTCATGCAGCTTCTTTAGATCCTCACAGGGATTGTCAACCGGATTCCCTGAAGAGTACATGAAGAATTTCTCAGCTTCATCTAAACTGCATCTCCTGTGTCTCCTCTTGATCATCACTGAACGCAGATATTGGTAGTAAACGTCAAACCACTGCACGATGGACAAAAGAGAAAGTTGTGAGGTTTAGACACATCCAAGTAGCTTCATTTTAATCTCATTTATTATTAAACTTACCTCTTCCTCCTCATGTGACAGGACAAAGAAGGCATTGCACTCGTCTACTCCCACCAGAACTCTCTCACGATTTCCCTCAATGTACGTCCGCTTCAGCCAATCAGAAACCTGCAAACCATTCAAACAATAATAAGCCAAAATTACTCTCAATCAGACACTAAAACTGAATAGATTTATCTACAATTATGTGGGTTGATGACAAAAATGACACATGATTCTCTTAAAAATACATGAAAAATCTGACTTTACTAAGCATATTTTCAGTCTCTAAATGGAGTCATTTTGATATGTATAGTGAATAAGCCATTTGAGTTCACCTTTAGGACATTTCCTAACATGATATTTATTTTGTTTTCAATTTCTGACTAAAAAAAACATATACATTTGACATTTCCATTGGTGCTTCCAATGGAAAAACAACAGATTTATATGCGCTCATATTGTCACTGAGACTAAATCACTCACAGTCATTTTCTTCACCACTTCTGGCTTTTGGAGGAACGACAGCATGACTAAAGCCTCCAGGAAATACACCAGCAGCAGCTCCTGTTCCCTCGTCATTTCTCTGATGTATCTCCAGTCGAACATAAGGTTCATGATGTGCGTCAAAACGTCATTTTCAGCCGACTGCAAGACCGCCAAGCACTGCTCTACTGAAAGACCCCTGAAGGAGAAAAGTGAAGGAATTCATCAAAAACGCCTGCAAACATGCCAGGTTTGATAAGAAACCATGAGATCCAAGATGTAACTCTCTTAAAATAATAAATCTGTGATTATCAAGAGTCTACAAAACCCAGAAGCCAAGATGTTCAACACAAGAGTTTGGAAGCAGTTTATGGGTTTGAGGGCTAAAATTAATACATCAGATCACTATAATGCGATGGAAGGTGATTTTACAGATATTTTATGTCTAAAGTTTAAGATTTAGTCAAATTGTAAACTTAAATGTTGTCTATAAACTCTTACCTATTCATAAAATAATTTCTTAGGGTTAAAATTGTATCTGTAAAATTCAGATCGTCTGCTAAGTTTAAAGGCTATTAATGTCTGAGAACAAACATACATACATTCATAATGTACATTTTAACCATTCTTTTAGTTTTATGTGTAGCCTTTGTTGAACAATACTGATGCCTTTAACTGCTAATAAATGCTATAAATTGAAATGAATAAATGGAAACCATCAAGAAAACAAAAGCAAAGTGTTTACCTCTCAGAAACCATTTCAGAGCCCAAATATCTCCAAATTTTTCCAGAAAGAAGATAAGTCAGAGTTTGTCGAGGTGACTTCCGTCTGTGCAGAAGAGATCTACTGAAATCTGTGTGCTGTGGAGGCTTTAAATACTCAGAGCAGCAGACCAGGCGACCAATCCTGAGCTGACGAGTGCATTAGCATGTGAAGATCATTCCCTTCCCAGCGTAAACAGCAGTGACTCAGTGATGGGCCATCATGACAAATAAAGCAGAAACTCATTTGAATGAGAAAGCACTAGAAATAACTGAATAGTGTAGTTTTACTTGAGCAGAATGTCATGTACTGTATATGTTTGCTTACAATGTCATGAATATCTTGATTTAGCTTTTTCAGCATGAGGACCAAGTCCTTTTAATCCATGCAGTTATAAGACACTGCGTTTTAGTATAAATGCTTCTACAGTAATAGCCATGTGAACCACATTGCAAACATTTTTCACCATATAAACTAGATAGTAGTTTTGCAGTCTGATTCATTTAGTATGCAATCTATTTGTGTTTCCAGTCAAATATGGAAGCCTTAACTTGAGCAAAATTGTATATTTCAACTTATTTTTAGAGTATATACAGTACCTATAATGTAATATACAGTGTATACATATATTAAAGCAGGTAAAAAAGATAGATAGAGAGTAATCTTAAAAAAAATTCCAACATATTGCACATGTTTGTAAGCTGTACACACTGATTTAAATATATATATAAAGTCACATTTTCATGAGTCGAGTTCTGTGTGAAATTATGGAACGAGTTTCATTCATCTGTAAAGCAGCTCTGGAGAAAATCAGCTCGGTTTAGTTGATGGTAAATATAGTTGCATTTATAGTAATACTTATTTAATTACTATTATTTATTTAACTTTTAAAAAATAAAACTTAACATTCATTTTACATTTACATTTAGTCATTTGCAAGCGTACATCTACATACAGTGCTTAACTAATTATTAGACCACCACCACCCAATGTAATGTATTTATAAAACCACTACACGTAATTATGAATGATCAGAAGTTAATTATTCTGCAGCTAATAGTACATTTTAGCTTAGTTCCAGATACTATAATATGTCAAAAATATGCTTAGGTTTTAAGTTCCTACCAGAGGCGATATTTATTTTAAGTATGCATGTATGTACTTATTTATTTACTCACTTATATAATTCCATGTGAGTGAAAGGTCAAAATGACATCTAGTTTATGTTTTTAGTAAAACACTGTGAATCAGGTTAAATTCAACACATTTCTCATTATAGTACAGTAACTCAAAATGTGCTTTAACATACAGCGGAGAAACATGTTAAAGAGTTAAGGTGCTGCTTCTACTTCATCTCACCCTTAAAGCTACTTTAGCTACAACTTTATTTTAAGGTGTTCTTTTTACAGTGTAATTATACATGTAATATTAACTACTTGTACTTTATGGTTAAGGTTAGGATTAGGGTTTGGCTTAGTGTTACTTGCAGGTAATTATGCATAATTTATTGTTATTATAATAGTAAGTACATGTAACAAGGACACCTTAAAATAAAGTGTTAATGTAACTAAATATATTAAAGTGTTTTAGTCATTAAATATGTATTTTCGACAATAAATAAAGAGTTCATTTAGATGTCAACAAATGAACCACTTCAATTTCTTGAGAAAACAAATTCAGCATGGGTTTGAGTCATAAAAAGCCTGACCGAAACTAACTTCAGCCACAGACCAGCTATAGATGATTTGTTATCACCCAGCCCCCAGTTCACCGCAGCCATTATGCCTGAGAATACATATGATCATAATGATCTTGAGACTCTCCAAAGATCAGTAGGTGAAACGGTCTTCACAGCTACAAGGTGCAAACTACCGCTATTATGACACAAAGGCTGTTTACAGACTGCTGATGACTGTAACTGAAGACTGAATGTGTGCTAATGAACAGCCCTGCTGCTGCTTTTAATTGTCGCGTTGAGTCTCTCTATTGTAGAGTTATATAGAGAAGACGGAAGCTACTTAAGAGAAAGTACATGAAAGTCCCAAGTATCGAGCCAAAATATATATTTGAGTGAAAGTGGAAAAGCAGTAAGGTAGAAAAGTTAAGCATTGCAAATGTGATCCAAGAGACCAGAAGAGCATGAAAGTCGACAGCATGAAGACATATAGTTATAGAAGCACACGTCTACAATCAGATACTGACACATACCTGTAATACAAACCAATTAATCTTACTGGCATTTGGCCCAAAACAGACTACACTCAAAATAGTTCTATGGAAACGATTACAACCGCACTGGGAAAGTGTATGAATGTGTTTAAATGTAAAATATTTATTGTAAATAATTTACTTATTTATTTGAAAAACAGCTTTCGGTTTGGTGTGCATGATGTGTCCGTAATAAATACAGTGTTGTTTTAACCACTGCATCTGTGGAGCTTAATTTAAAACGTTCTCATTTCAATAAGAAACCAAATCTCATCTTTCAAATTCTGTCCCATTTTTTCCCCAGAAAATGTAAACGATAAGTGCCGTTTTGAAGCTTTTTGATGTGTCGTGACAGAGCCGTATCAGTTCAAGTGCAATCATCCCTTCCTCTTTACTACTAGTTATAACACAAAATTGTTAGTCTAATTATTGGCCTTTATATTCATTATAGTTTACTTAAACTGCTAGTGATATCTTATATTAGATTTAGAAGTCAATGTAAAAACTGCCTTATATGCGTAATTGCAATACAAGAAAATGAACTCCCTATAATTTAAACCATTAGCTGATGAATTAATTATAATTAAACTTATTTAAAAACAGACCAACCATTTGTTCATTATTAAATCAGTTTAATAAAAACACTGTTTAATTGACTTTCACATGGTCCAAGCATGCACAATTGTTCCTGTCTGATACTTTTGGCTGTGTGACAAAGAATTGGACTGAATTGCACTTCAGAATTATAGCACACATTGAGTTCAATGAAGGGTTTAACTATTACATGCCTTTTTTGAACAACTTTTTGTCTTTTGGCAGCTTTCATTTGTCTTTTCATTTTGCATGATTTACAGTGAAACTTTGCATTCTCTTTGACTTTTCACAAGATCAAGACTTTTGTCAAGACTTTCAACATTCATGACCTTTTCATCTCTTTTCTTTTTGCAAGATATTCTTCTCTTGCAGCCGGATCATTTTCATTGGGCTCTGTGTCGTGATTTTTCTGCACTTGAGAGTTGCAATCAAAATTATAAAATAAAAAAATATACATATAATCATGAAAATTGTTTTTAAATTTCATATAGGGACATTGATTGCAGCTGCACCACCTGACTTTTGTAATTTTACATTGAACAAGCTTCTACTTGAAAGTCTGTATTAGCTTTAGCCTGTGCTAGCAAATACACTGAACAAAATTATAAACGCAACACTTTTGTTTTTGCCCCCATTTTCTCAAAGATCTAAGACTTTTTCTATGTACACAGAAGGTCTATTTCTTTCAAATATTGTTCACAAATCTGTCTAAATCTGTGTTAGTGAGCCCTTCTCCTTTACCGAGATAATCCATCCACCTCCCCACCACGGCTGGGCCACGGGCATATCAAGATGCCGATTAGACAGCATGATTGTTGCACAGGTGTGCCTTAGGCTGGCCATAATAAAGGGCCACTCTAAAATGTGCAGTTTTACTGTAATGGGCCTGACGCATCCGAAAACCAGTCAGTATCTGGTACCTCGTGACCACACCCCTGTTTGATACCCCACGCCGCGCAATAAAACAAAAACAAAAGTGTCGCGTTTATAATTTTGTTCAGTGTACATACATGTATGAGTTCTCTAGATAATGTAATATCATGCTTACTGTCATTAGCCCAAGACTGGTTGCCCACTGAAGCTAAGCAGGGTTGAGCTGGTCAGTCCCTGGATAGCAGACCTTCTGGGAACACTAGGTCGCTGCTGTCAAACCAAGTTACTTTCGTCTTGTTCCGCACCTCCCCAAACAGTGCAGTTTTCCTGTTGAAAAAACAGCATATGCTGGTTAGGGATGTTTTGACGCTGGGATGCTGGTTTAAGCTGGTCTTTGTGGTTTTATGCTGGTCCTTTGCTGGTTTAAGAAGGTCCTTATGCTGTTCCTTTGCTGGTTTAAACTGGTCCTTAGCTGGTTTATGCTGGTCCTTTGCTGGTTTAAACTGGTCCTTGCTGGTTTATGCTGGTCCGTGCCCTGGTTTAAACTGGTCCTTTGCTGGTATTGCTGGTCCTGTGCGGTTTAAGCTGGGCCTTTGCTGGTTCTGGGTCCTTTGCTGGGTTTTGCTGGTCTTGCGGTTTTAGAGGGTCCTGTGGTTTAGATGGTTTGATGGTTTAAACTGGGCCTTGCTGGTCCTTTGCTGGGTTTATGCTGGTCCTTTGCTGGTTTTAGATGGTCCTTTGCTGGTTTATGCTGTTTTTTTGCTGGTTTATGCTGGTCTTTTTGCTGTTTTATGCTGGTCCTTTGCTGTTTTAAACTGGTCCTTTGCTGGTTTATGTTGGTCATTTGCTGGTTTTTTTTTTGAAACTGGTTCCTTTGCGGTTTATTGCGGGTCCTTGGCTGGTTAAGTGGTGGCCTTTGGGTTTAATGGTCCTTGCTGGTTTATGCGGGTCTTTGCTGGTTTATGTGGGGTCCTTTGCGGGTTTAAGCTGGTCCTTTGCTGGTTTAAGCTGGTCCTTTGCTGGTTTATCTGTTACCAGCTTAAACCAGCAAAGGACCATATTAAACCAGCAAAGGACCATCTTAAACCAGCATATGCTGTTTTTTTCAACAGGGTTACAGCATTTAAACATGTTGTGGATTATCTCGGCAAAGGAGAAGTGCTCACTAACACAGACTTAGACAGATTTGTGAACAATATTTGACAGAAATAGGCCTTTTGTGTATATAGAAAAAGTCTTTCAACAGGGTTATAGCATTTAAACATGTTGTGCTCACTGCTGTACTACTCTTTTTTTTCTCTCTCGCTTAATCCGTTTATTAAACGGTTACAATAAAAACAGGATACAAATACAAGAAAATATGAAAAATATCATTCCCACCCCACCCCTAAATCAAAACACAAAGAAGAAAAGGAGTCATAATTATAGTGCATGTTAAGCATTTACAAATATGAAGTATACATGGACAGAAGTTTAGACATACATGCACATAGAATTATACTCATCTCAACAGATTCGAGCCATCCTCATGATAACATCTTAATGTTTATATTGACCAGATGTAGAGTGCTATTCTTTGACACAACTAGGAGTAATTGTTCTCTAAACCATCAGGAATCAGCGGTGAGGAGGAGGAGTTTGCCGCAACACTCAAAACTTCACGCGTGATTAATTAATTTCTACACATACAAACTGATTAGGTTGTGGGTAAACTTGGAGGACACACATGATAAATGTTTGTTTTGAGTATACTTCACCAAACCCAACCTACAAAAAGAATCATGTAAAACCCAGTAAGCCTTGAGATTATTATTTGTGACATTAGAGCCAAATATATGGCTATTATAACATATAGCCTATAAAACTAAACTGAACAACAATCTCCTTTTCCAACTTCATTAAACTTCTTTTCATTAACAGTTTTGTTAACATTTAATTTCTGCTATTGGAGGCGCAAACTGGGTGCTTAATGCAAATGTCATTGTCCACATTTACAAAATCAGGTGATTATGTTCACCCATCTATGCAAATGTCTCTATATGTATAGAGACAAAAGAATGAAGCTAATCCCGGTCTGTCACATGAGGTTATAGTGATAGTGTATATTTGTGAAGACGCTGATGAATGGCACAAAAATCTTCAGCTCTAGGTTTTGTGGTTTTCCAGGAGGATCAGCTGCACACTGGTGGAGGGAGAGGAGAGACACCCGGATATGATTGTAAAGCGTTTTGTTTGTGCATGAATCAGAAAAGCTCTATATAAATGCTTCATTTATTCAATTTAATACCTCTTTCAATTAGCTCAACAGCCTTAAAACTACTAGTATTTGTGAAATTTGTTCATAGGAAATGTTTCAAACCTACAATCATGCCAATTTAAATTCATTCCTGGGATTCAGTAACATTTCAACTTGGAATATAATTTTTTTTTCAGCTACATATGATTCAACTTCTAAATACCCCACATCATTAGGCACATATCAAAGTTTCAAAAAAATAATATTTTCCCACCTCAGGGATTAAAGACCTTTTATTATTTTTCAGTTTTTTTTTCAGCTTTAGACACCTTTCAGTTTTTTTTTCTCAACCCTGTGACGGACAAAATTGGATTGGTTTAAAACGGATTTTACACAGAAATTGTTATTAAACATATAAACAAACATGTTCATGTGTCCCTGATAACAATTTAATGCCACCATTTGTTATGTAATGTAAATAATAAATGTAACATTTATTATAATTTTCAAATTTTTATAGGACTGAAGCTAAAAATACACAAAGTTTGTGTCTATGGTCTCTTTATTAATTTAATTTTTTTTTAATTTAAATTTGCCTAAAACCACAATTTTATTGTTTTCGGCCCTTAATGCGATAGTTCACCCAAAAATGAAAAGTTGATGTTTATCTGCTTACCCCCAGGGCATCCAAGATGTAGGTGACTTTTTCTCCTCGGGAAGCCGGCGCGTGACGCTTCTTCTTGCTTTACGGCAGATCGCAGACTTATAAGTGCATTACCACTTATTGACACTCCTAATTGAGATTGGAGATAGAGTGTCAATGGTCTATTTGAGAGACAGGTGGCGGTAATGCACTTATAAGTCTACGATCCGCCGTAAAGCAAGAAGAAGCGTCACGCGCCGGCTGTCGAGGACACGCTCAGGACAGTTCAGACAAAGGTAAAAAAATATATAAATACTGTTCAGTTTCTTGCTCAGACCGATCGTTTCGTGTCTTTACACATCAATGTATCGTCACGAGCCGCAGGGTTTAATTTGGTTTTGTTTGTGTATGTTTTTTTTACTCTCAAAGCCGTGAATCCCATCCACTTCCATTATATGACTGACAGACTGCAACGGTTTGAGTTAAAACAATTTTGTTTGTGTTCTACTGAAGAAACAGTCCCCTACATCTTGGATGCCCTGGGGGTAAGCAGATAAACATCACATTTTCATTTTTGGGTGAGCTATCCCTTTAACATGTCAGATGGTAATCAGCAAGAAACACTTTTGTTCTTAATTGTCTTCCCTATATTTTTCTTTAAAAAAAATAATGTAACAAGGTGGGACGGGGTTGAAGACTGTAACACATTTGAAGGGATACATTGCCTTAAATTTAAAATGTTGGTTTCTCTATCATGCTGTTCCCTTGTTTCTGGGTCAACATATCTGCATGGCCAACATTGTCTTTCTGCTGCAAATGTGGGTGCAATTTCTGATGTATGATGCTTGTCAAAGTTTAAGTGGACATATTACATCAAAAATTCTATTTAAAACAAAAATATGAGGTCATGATTTGGGAGTATATATATTTACTGAAACTATGGCTATTTATTTATTTTTTTCATTAAAATTATTAGTAAATGAAGCAAATAACTCAACCCTGTCACAAGTTTACAACCCTGTAACAATGAGAAATGCATATATTTGTGACCGGGTTGAGTGTGACGGGGTTGTGTTTTTTCTCTCAAAATGGCCACTGCTCCTCATGTAGTGTAAGACAGTAGACCACATATGGCAGCAATAAAATAAGTACATTGTATATACTTACAGATTAAAATCGAATGTTGAAAAAGTAATAATTTTCCATCTTAATTTTATGCGACGGGGTTGAGTTGTTAAGCGTGCCGGTACCCTCCCTGACTACAGTATGATAATACTAACCATTTTCTGCTCCACTATTAAAGAGACCTGAATGATGTATTTCTGGTAAATTATGTCACGCATGAGTGGAGTCTAAATTATTATGGGCGTAGAATGCGCACATTAGTGTGACAGGGTTGAGTTCAGACTGAGGGACATAACTTTAAAGTCTGTTTTTTATCAAATATATTGCATTTTTTTAGAAAATAATTTTTTACACGAAAGGAACACAAATAAATGCTTACATTGTTGCCGAAAATCACAGACACTATTGATATTTTAAAAAAAATCATTTTCTAAGTACAAACTCAGTGAAGTGCCTCGGGGACATGACAAAATGCTTGGTTTAAGATAGATATAAGACATTATTTTATGCTAAAAAAAGGGGTCAATGAGGTGCTAAAAAGAAAATATGTTGTGTATTTGGTGAATGCAATGATTTTGCGGTTTTAAGGTTAAAAAAACATTATTTTCCACATACTGTACGTTTTTTGTTTCTCCTCTATGTCCCGCCTTTCTAAAACATGTCAATTTTTACAAAGCTCATCGGTCTGAAAAGCAAGGTGTGCTGTGATTGTCCAGCTATCCAGTGCGTTATGATTGGTTGAATACCTCAAGCGTGTAACGGAAATGTTACGCCCCTCACCATACTGTGATGCCCTGTCCAGCCGGAGCGACGAAACAAAAACATGGGGGAAAAAAAACCCATTTTAAACGAGGCATTTGTTGCATCCAGTGGGATATAATTAATGATTATAGTGACTTATACTGTCTTTTACGCGTTGCATTGCATCGTGCCACGTAAACATTAAAACCATGTCTGCATTGTGATCGGAGAAACGACAAACAACAAAAGCTACTCTACACTGCTCAAAAACTCGCTTTAAATATAAAAAATAAAAACTCTTTAAATATAAAAAATGTACTTACAGTCAGTGAGTCAGAACAGCCGGCATTGTACCAGGATCAGGAAACAGTCCTCCATAAAGTGTGCTGCACACATCTGAATATTTGGGTTGAAGTGTTCTGGAACGGGGTTGTAAATACAACTTAAACACTGATTTTTAGTCGTGTCCTTTTTTAGAAGGCCAAACAAAGTAGTTTAGCTTTAACAACGAAACACAGCGTCACACACGGAGGGCTTGGGAACGGCGCAATTCGATTCGACAAAGGAGCGGCCGGCTGGCTTGCGGCAACCACATGTGATGACTCCGGGCTGGACTCCGCTTCTTCCACGGTGAAAGCCGATCCGGCGATCGCAAAGTTGAAGTATTTCCTCAGCGACCAGCACGGATCAGATCTAGGCATGACAAATCAGATATCGTCCTCTTTTGGAAGACCAAACAAAGTAGTTTCGCTTCCACAACGAAACACGCAGCGTCTTCACGACATGGCGGCAGCAACAACAATACTACAGCGAGAATAAAAGTTACGCCTTCTTTCTCTGCGTGAACATTTGGGCGGCGTTATGCAAATCTTCCCACATAGTGATGTAGACATGTGGGGGCGTGTTAGAACGAGTTTGACTCTTAACTTTTATAAAGAATATCTCTTTGGTTTTGAGACTTTAGTCTTTGCATTTTTACAGATCTTCTTTATGCACCAAGAGCTTGTAACACTCAAAAGAGAAAGGAACAATTGAAATCGCATTATATGACCCCTTTAATGCATTAATAACCCTACAAGGTAGATGTACAAATCTGCAGCTATCGATCATGCTAATGTTGATAGAACACAACTGCAATTACAAACGAATGTAGCTTATATGCCATCGCACAATTAATAACATTGCAACATGTTGTCTATTGATTGTTGCATATTTGCTTGTATTTGTGTTTTTGAGTAATCTCTGTTCAGGTTCAGTTTATTGACACTGTATAAGAGTAAAATAATGAGGCCTACAAGTTTTTGGCTATGGCACTAAAAAATGCATCTAACTAAAATGTAATGGTTCTAACTGTATCTGATTGCACACAATTAGCCAACATGTATTTAACCAAGAATTCAACTATGAATAACTCTGGAAAGGCTTTTTTGTTTTGTTGTTTTAATCTACCTGTGTGTGTTTGATGTACTTTTGAAATGTTGGCTTGTGAACAGGACTTTTATGTTGGTAGGGCGCTGTGACTTCATTGTAAGACAGCGTCGCGCTCCTGCATCTGTTGTGATCCGGATGAAGAAAGGTTTGTGTTTTACTGCGTTTAAGTCACTGCAAACCGTCGAGTCTGTTTAATAGTTTTCGCAAGCGATGTAAATTTATTTCATTATCAGCGCGCGCTGACAAAACCGTGTAAATACAACGAGATCAACAAACAAACGCGATTGTGAATGAAACTTGTATGCATTTCTTGTGCTTGTCTAATTATGGCCTGGTTTCACAGACAAGGCTTAGACTAAACCAGGATTAGGCCAATAGTTCAATTAGGACATTTAAATAAAATGCCTTAGCTAAAAATACTACTGGTGTGCATCTTGAGACAAAACACTGATATATTTTAAGATCAGTCAGTGCAAGTTTCTTTCATTTGAAAGAGCTCAGACTTACATTTGAGCCTGAGACTAGTCTTCAGCCTTGTCTGTGAAACCAGAGCTAGCCGAAGCCATTAACCATCACTCTGACTGACTCCCTCACCAGTGTGCTCACTACTGAACTAGGGAGCTGACTGAGACACACCCACTGATTTAGTTTGTATTGATCTATCTTTAAATATTCTCATCTTAAACATGACAGCGTGTGGATCTCAGCAGGAGTTTTTCTGTGTGGTTGGACACACTGTTATAAAGATGGCGTTTATTAAAGAGGAGAGTGAAGACGTGAAGATTGAAGACACTTTCAGAGTCAAACATGAAGATACTGAGGAACACAGAGGATTGGTTTCATCTCAATTCCATGCTTATTAACATGCCAAGCTCTGCAGAGAAGTGCATTATATTTTAAGCATATTCAAGGGTGTCAAATACTTGAGAGATTTTACTTAACTTTTTACTCCTTACAATTTAATTTTAACTTGCTTTTTATTTTCTACTGTCTTAAAAGCGTTAAATATGGCCAACAGAAGCTCAGACGTGTGCTTGACGTGTGAGAACCAATGATGATTGTGTCTAGGGAAGCATATTGAAATGGCAAAAAAAAAGTAGCAAAGTCACTTTTCAAAAAATAAAAAATTAATTACTTTTATATAACCATTAGCTGTCTATGTAGTATTAAAGGCACACGATTGAATGCCAAAAAAAAGGCTCTGAATTCACATTCAATTATTATTTTGGTTGCCGTGCTTTCTTTCTTTATTTCTTTAAATGAAATGTGACAATTCTTCAAAAATTGTTTAAATGAACACTGTACGTTAAATTAATTGTAAATCATGTTTAATGATGTTCTTAGAGGGATAAGTGGTATTATAATGACATGTCGAGTTGGGCTGTGCGATTTGGGGGAAATATAAAATTGCGAATTTTTTTGACATATTGCGATTTGATTTGCGATTTTAAATTAGCAAAGTCAAGCTTCAGCTCAATATTGCCAATAATGTGCAGCACAGTATGGGTATCATTACCCTGCTGAAAAAAAACAATAGAAACCATCACAGAAATTCTTATAGTTTCCATTAAACCATTACAAAATTCCTTTTTGTTTTGGGCATTATTCCAGTAGGAATTACTGTTGTTCTATTGGTTGCCATCTGCCAGATTACATCCCACCAATAGAATCCATCAAATAGACACCATTATAGTTTACATTAAAACCACTACAATTTCCATTATAACCTGAAATACATTACATTTGTTATTGTGTTTTGGGAGGGGTTCTATTGTTTTTTTTTTTCAGCAGGCAAGATTATAATGGTATAACTACTTTTACAGAATTAACTTAATTACTGAATTTCACAGAAAATATTAGTTTATTTTTTATAAATAAAGAACTGTATTTCTTAAGTCAATTATTAAAGTATTACATAGGCTGATTTATTCATTTTAAGTATTTGGGATTTTAAGAGCAAGTGGAAAATGTGCTGAATGTTTCATTTCATCCAAGTGAAATTAGCAAGCAGTTAGACTGAATTTACACTCGTTTTAAACGCGGAGCCAGGCACGAGTTGACACAGGTTGCGCGCGTGCGTCAAGCCTCATCCATACTGCCAGATGCGCTCGTGAAGAGCCGGGTGCGAGTATAAACCAGCATTACGAGACAGGCTGCGTGAGTGCGGCAAGCGTGAACGGCCGCGTGGGGCAGAGAGGAGCGAGTATGAGAGGCATTCACAGACACAGGCTGTGTGTGCGCTCTTCTGAATTGGGAATAGCCAACATGCATCATAAACTTATTTCAAATTAATCTGTTGGGGAGATAAAATGTGCAAGATAACGTTCCCGTAATACCCCCCCGCCAAAAACATCTAAGAATGTGTCTTTTATTCTCCAGTACTGAAAACAGAACCGATACGGGAGCTCTTGATATGCGCTGTGACGCAGCTCTTGCAAATTACCTTTTTTGTTCGTTGTCTATCATTTCGAAGCTTAAATTACAATTTAAATTTAAGTTTTTCTTTAGTTTTAATTTGCCTAACTATCGATCTGACCCAGTAGACGCCATAATCCCACTCTGTCTCTCTCCCGCTTTCTGTTTTTTTTAATGGTGGGTGTTTACGCAGTTGGCTAGAGCAGTGCTGATTTGGGAGAACGGAGGTGCGCTCACTCTATTGGTTAGTAAGACTGCAACTCAAGGCTGGCAGTCATGCATATGCTCTGGAACAGAGTAATATCGCGTCCATATCGCAGGCTTTGCGATTAGGAAATCGCAACGTCTCAAATCGCGATTTCGATTCGATTTCGATTAATCGCACAGCCCTAATATCGAGTAATAATTAGGGCTGTCAGCGAAATATTTTTTAAATGAAATAATTACATATCAATAATTGTGAAGAGAGAAAAACGAACATATTTAAAAGTTAATTATTATTTCAGATGTGGGCATTGAACAACACAAAACTTGGCCTTTCCAAAAAGTTTTAATTTTGTCACTTATTATTATTTCAAAACACATTCTTGTATTCTTTCTGCGTGTTTCAGGCTTCTGCATCACATCTGGCTCATTAACGGGATAGTCCACCCAAAAATGAAATGTTCTCATCATTTATTCACCCTTATGCTGTCTCAGGTTTACAAGGCTTTCTTTCTTCAGATGAACACATATAAAGACATAATGCAAGTGCATGAGGACACTTCAAAAACCACACATTGAATACGACCATGAAGTTTAAAATCAGGGGCAGCGCCAGAGAATTTTGTGCTAAATCATTGACGGGGAGCTGGGCAATTAATAGTAAATATGAGGGGGAAAAAAGGTTCTTTATTATTTAAATAACAATTATTTTATCTTTGATACTACAGCAAAAACTAGTAGCATAAAGGAATGTAACGATTCACTCAACCACATGCGATCACGATTACATGATTTCCTCAGATCGCGTTTTTGACAATTCACACTGCTTGATGGTCACTCGCGTGAACGAGCACCGATTTGCCTCCGATGTCTGGCATTTGTCTGCGATTTCGCAAAACCTGTCAGCGAGTGAAAAATCGGGCTAATCTCGTGCAGTGTGAACTCGGCATAAGGCTTTGGCTGTGCTTTTTCCATTTAAAATCAGAGGCAACCACTGCATTTTAATCATGATCCAAACAAAGATGCTAAATACATGTTATTTAGATTGCAATTAGATTGTATAATTTGAAGCAAAAACAATGGTCTGATTTTAGCTTTGTGAATGAGACTCAAATGTCACTCTCTGACAGCAGGTGGCGCTAATGGAACAGCAGGTGTTTATAGGCTGCTACCCCATTAAGACCGAATGCACGGATCCAATATAATGATGCACTTGAGATTTCTTTCACCACTGTTTACGTTCACTTAAGACATAACCGACTGTTTACGAGAATACTTGCTGAGACAGTTATTTTGAGATAATTTTGTGTGTATGTGTTCATTCAGCTGCAAGGATATGCAAAAGGGGAATCAATTCTGTGTACGCACAGTGTCTGAAACGTGGCTCTCTGTGCGCGCTTTGAATGAGCGTGAACGGTTTAAAACACTTGAATGTTTAAATCGGCAAGACTTCGAAACACGTGCAAACGCTCAACTATGATCCGTTTTACCCCAACAAGCTAGTGAACAATGCAAATTGAGGAAGGAATTTTATATCACTGTTCAAGATACATTTTGGTAGCCCGAATGGAAAACACAATAGCCCCGGGACGTCAGGCTAGTGATTTTGCGAGCCCTGCTACAGGTTCTGTACAGATTACTGAAAGGTGGAAAGTGTCATCAATCCGAACTCTTTCCCGTTACCCAGGATGAAGTGTTGTATTGATTGTGTTGCTGTCTTTTTCTGTGTAACGAAAGTAGACTTGTTTTTAAGGGTCACCAGTGCCACTGGTGTGCCTCGACATCTTCCTAAAGTATATGGTTATGGTTTTCAGGATGAATAATGCTTCAGCTACTTTTCAGAGATCAATGCGGAAAGCATTACTAGCATAAACTTTTTTCAGTTATTCCAAATAATATAGTTAAAAGGCGAAGCCAACACAAGGAGAGATTATACAGTTCTGAAGCAAGAAACAAGTGGTTATCCCAACGATATACCAATTATTGATTATGTATTTATACGCAAACAGCCATATGCTCTGCATATGGATGTGACTACACCACTGATCTAACAACACTGGAGTAGAGATGTAGCCATAATCAGATGTCAAAAGTAGTTCATTTGTAAATTTAATAAGGACAGTTTATGTATTATGATGGGGCTTAAATCCTTAAATGTGACTTTCTCTGCAAAACTGGACCAAGTTCATTAGATCCCTTTTTTTCTGATATTTTAGACAAATGGTAGATTTGTCCTGGGCCAAACCGTGGTTGTTTTTGATAAAGGGTTTAATAACTGCGAGCATGAACGTTTTTGGGAGGTGTCCTAAACGAAGAAAAAGAGTTTACAATATTGATAAGAGTTTCTAAAATGATATGCATCACCTCCTTCAATTAGATTAGTGCAAATACTATCTAGCATACATGTTGGTTAAAGTAATAAGCCGCTTATTGCTTTTATAAAACGGTTATTCCATATATGAATCAGAGTTTCACAAAATAAAACAAGACAAATAAAATGATATAAATACAAACATAATTCTTCCGCCAAACAATGTAGTTCTTCAGAAACGGTTGTGGTTGCAACAAAGTGGTTGCCGAACAACACAACGGTGTGTGTTTGTAGAGTAATTTACAACAGCTTCGAACGAGGCTCAACCAATCAGAATCAAGGACCGGAACTATCCGTTTTATAATAATGTTTTGACGTCTGTTTCTTTGTGCTATTTAACTGGGCTAACTTTCATTTGTCTTTTTTCACCATAGACCTCATGCCGCTGAAAGAGGAGCGCATAGTACCGAATGAAACGGAAGAGAAAGAACAATATGAGGCTCATCATGATTTTAAAACAGAAGAATCTTTCAGTTGGCCACAGATTAAAGAGACTTTCTCACAAAAAACAGCTCACGAAACAGGAACTAAAAGTTATTTCACCCCTTTTCACTGTGAAAAGAGTTTTACATGCAAACAAAATCTTGATGTTCACATGAGAGTTCACACTGGAGGGAAGTCTTTCACCTGCCAACAGTGCGGAAAAAGATTTACTCAAGAAGTAAACCTTAACAGGCACATGAGAATTCACACTGGAGACAAGCCTTTCACCTGCCAACAGTGTGGAAAGAGTTTCGATCAACATGGAAGCCTTAAAGTGCACATGAGGATTCACACTGGAGAGAAGCCTTACACCTGCAAACAGTGTGGAGTCAGTTTCACTCATGAAGGAAACCTTTACAGGCACATGAAAATTCACCCTGGAGACAAGCCTTACACCTGCCCTGAGTGTGGAAAGAGTTTCGATCATAATGGAAGCCTTAAAGTGCACATGAGAATTCACACTGGAGAGAAACCATATTCCTGTCTTCAGTGTGGAAAGAGTTTCTATAATCAGGGAAACCTTAAAGTGCACATGAAAATTCACACTGGAGAGAGTCCTTTTATCTGCCAACTGTGTGGAATGAGCTTCATTCATAAAGGATTCCTTAATAGACACATGAAAATTCACACTGGAGAAAAGCATAAAATGTGTCATCAGTGTGGAAAAAGTTTCAGCCGAAAAGGAAGCCTCAACAAACACATGAGAATTCACACTGGAGAAAAGCATTACTTGTGCCATCAGTGTGGAAAAAGTTTCAATCGAAGAGGAACTCTTAACAGGCACATGACTATTCACACTAGAGAAAAACTTTATACATGCCCTCAGTGTGGAGAGAGTTTCGATCTACATGAAAGCTTTAAAGTCCACATTGGAGTTCACACTGGAGAGAGTCCCTTCATCTGCCAACAGTGTGGAAAAAGTTTTACTCAAAAAGGAAACCTTAAAAGGCACATGAAAAAATTACACTGCATTTATTAAACACAAGCTTGATCAACACGAGGATTCATTTGAGAGAACTGTTTTATGTCATCAGTGTGGAAGGAGTTTCTCAGACAGGAATCATGTAATAACATTATTATTACAGAAGTGAAGACCAGGGGCCTGTTCAGGGCTCCAGACTAATTTTTCCAACTTGTCGCTCTTTTGCAGCTAACCTCAGTTGGTCGCACGAGCACATGATATGGTCACAATTTTTTTTTTGCGCTACAAAATGGGATTAATCAATGCATGCTGATTAACTTTTATCATAGTTTATAGTTATATGGAAAGAAAAGTGGTTAACATTCAACCCGTTCTCTATCATCAGCAGTATTATTTGTGATTTAATATTGTGAATGGGAGTTCCTTTTTTATGTTGTTATAAGCTGGGCTTCATTTACTTTCTCTTTTGAATTCGCAATATTGTCACATTTTAAAAGATAAATTGTCTGTTTTGCCTACATTCATCTACACACCTTTCACTTTTTAAGATTAAAACAAAAGATGGATTCATTGTTATTCTCAATTAAAAAGAACAACAACAATAAAAACTGTAAGATACAATGACAAACTAGCTTATATAACGTTTATTAACAAAAATGAATAAGATAATTTTATTAAGAAACCATTAGGAAACAATACAGAGTATATAAAACACGTCAAAACTCTGGGAAACGCAACAAAAAAATAACTAAATCGCTGAGAACACTGCATAGCCCATACACCAGGACGTTTGACTGCACACGGGAAATACATTAGCCTAAGCGTTTAAACATATAAAAAATATAGAACGTTTTTTCAGTACACCCATGAGATTTCCATGTTCCACTTTTAAGACGCATCTCACCTAGCCACACCTCAGATCCCACAACACAACATACATTCACAAACAGAAAAGCAAGCATGGGCTGCTGAGTGCATGATTTGGCATGGCAGAATGCGCGCAACGCGTGCATCAAGTATGCATCGGATTAATAACTTTGATAACTTTAATTCTTACAACTGTTTAATGGGCAAAGGTTAAATATTTTGAAGAGTAGATAGAAAAATAGCCAACGTAAACTACCGTATTGAGTCGAATATAAGACGATGTTTTTTTCTTGGAAATACATCTGAAAAAACACGGTCGTCTTATATTCAGGGTCTAGACTTTGACATGTCAATAATACACCCACAACAATAGGTGGCGCCAAATACCCATAAAACCAGTGTGCCATGAAATACGTAATGTAATGGTGTTGTAGATCGCGAGAAACTCCCTTTTTGATTTTAAAACGTAAGACAGTACCCAGATTGGAAGACTACAGTAAGATTTAACTTCTACTGTTAATAAGATTTTGGTAGGCTACTATTAGATGGATAGCCTAAATGCCCTAATTCAGATGGGCTACCTGTTTTTTTATGGTATATCAAAAAGTGTATATTTTTTAAATGTGATTGTTGGTACATTTGACCAGTTTTTACCATACTTTCAAAACAAAAATTAAAATGGGAAAAATATGCAATATGAAAATGATTGAAGACAAAATGTGTTTTACTGAGAAAAAACAAGATTTGGTTTTAAAAAGCCTTTTTCCAAAAGGTACATCTGGAAAAAGGGGGTCGTCTTATAATCAGAGTCATCTTATATTCGGGCCAATACGGTACATATTATAAACATCGGAGCAACCATAGAAATGTTTAAATGTATCTTTATTATAACAATTTTCTCTTAAGTTAAACAATTATTCACACTTCATTCAAAACACTTTTTTTACACGTTTAAAAAGTAAACGCCATATATCATTGTTCTCGTATAAAGTACACAATACCTCCAACACCCCAAATTTCTACAAACTTTGGGAAACAGTCCACCAGAAAGAGAGAGAGAGCAGATGGACTACAAGAACGCTAAAGTTTTACTCTACAACCGGTTCAATGCAAGTGACATGGTGTCATATATGTGAAAAAACAGTCAGCATCTAACCTTATGAATATGTGGCTCACTGTAACCGCAGAGGCGGGTTTAGCTGAAGAAGGGACGACGATAGCAGACTGGAGAGCAGGACCAATGTTGACAGGGCCGCCGGTGGTGGAGCTGGACACGGAGTTGTTGGTAGTTGAATCATCCACGCTTATCCTTGAAACTTTAATATTTTTAGGGCTTTTGAAAAACTCAGAAATTCTCTTTTGTGACATGCTTAAATTCACACTGCGCTTCGTGCGTCTAACTGAAATTACGTCCCTCAAGGTAACCTTAAAGTTACGCGTTGTAATCGGCAACAACAACATCTGATTGGTTAATACACATCTTGATTTGAACTCTTTCCCCGCCATTGACGAGTTACCTCGTCTTTTAAAAGAAAACGCTTCCACCGCCAAAGACGAGTATTTACGACTTTCCGTGTTTTCACTGTTATACACTCGGGGGAGCCATTACACATCTTCTGAACGAGTACAAAACCTGCTGAACAAAAACACACGTGAACAGGACGTAGGAACTAGAGATCTCTTATGTAAACAGATGCATATAAAAAATAATGCGATCATCAACACTAAACCACATATAAATGAAAACTGCATAATGTTACGGAGTAAAATGTTGATCCATGAAGTGGATCTGTGCAAGCTTTGGAGGTATCGATGGAAGTGATTTACTGGATTTATGTTTTGATAATCGTACTGAATATTACCCAGAAGTAGTTTTTGATAAAAATTTGATTTTACTTACTTTTTGTTCAAATTATGCATTGTTTATGAAACCTACTATTTTAAAGTTGTTGATAAAAAGAACTTTAAACTAAAAAAATCGTTTTTTATTCTAGCTTCAAAAGTAGAGGCTATGATCTGTATTTGGTGTATTGCATATCAAATAGTCATACAGCAAAGATACTGGAAGCCATCAAATTTAGTGAAAATCATCCAAAATCGGCTGTTGGTGATGTGGCGGGTTGGCTGGTTTTCAAAAATGCTGGAGGGGGTGGGGAAAAAGAGAAGGGAAAAAGAGATAACTCAAAACTCAAACATAATCAAATCTCTTTTCATAGTTAAATCCCAAATATTCCAGTTTAAATATACAGTATATAATAATATACATATTTGTTTTATTCCCAACAGTAAACAGTTGCCCACAGAAAAAAAACAGGGGGTGCTGCAGCACCCTCAGCACACCCACTTCCCGCGCCTATGTAGTTTATAAAAAGTTATAAAAAAATATAATGCAGCAAGCGCGATTTTGATTACGATTTGACGGCGGGCCAAGCAGACAGCACGGTCAAAAAGACACCTCTCCTGAGAAAAAAATATATAAAAATAAATAAAAAAGTTTGCACCCGTTTTTATTATTGTTTTTTTAATTTTTACATCGGTTAATTATTTGATTCACGTATATTTGTACAGGGCTTCTTACATTTTTTTATTTTAATGTTAGTACTTAGCAATCATTTTATTTTATCCTTTGTTGACACATGATTGTCACGTGACGTATTAAGAAAGTTTCTTAAAGTTTCTTAAGGTTCAATTCAAGATCAGGTGAACTACCTAGAACGAATATGATTGATGCGGTTGTGAATTTTTGAATTTGCTCGCTTGCTAAATGGATAGTTCACCCAAAAATTAATGTTCTGTTATAATTTACTCACCTTCATTTCGTTCCAAACCCGTAAGACCTCCGTTCATCTCCAGAACACAAATTAAGACATTTTTGATGAAATGTGAGAGCTTTCTGATCCTGCATAGACTAGGGTGGCCATACGTGCCATTTTCCCAGGATGCGTCCTGGCCAGGATTCTATTATTGCCTCTAAAATATCTAGGTTTTGCTGTGTTGTTGCTGTGTTATGCTTTGTGCAGACCCGATCGGTGTAGGACATCAAAGTACAATACAGACGGTATGCTTTTCGAAACGATCTCATGATAGTCAACACTGACTCTGATCGGTCTTCTCCACTCTTCTCTGAGCTGCACTGCTTTCTTTTTAAGTCGAACACACTTAATATGCACGCGTAATTGCATCGCTTTGACCGTAAATCCCACCTTCTCACACACACCATGATTAGTCCATTATGTACAATGCCTGCATGTTATTGGTCAAAATACTTTTCGATCATTACCTTCAGCAAGAATGTGAGGAAAACAGGGGGGAAGGGTGAAAACAAAGCTAAATATAGAAATCCTGGCCAGGACGCGTCGTGGGAAAATGGCACATATGGTCACCCTAGCATAGACAGCAACGTAACTGTAATGTTCCCAGATCCAGAAACGTAATCGTAATTCTTCCGCCATTTTAGAGAGTATCACAATGCATACGCACGCTTTCCGCTAAGCGTAAACAATGCTGATTACGCAGATTACGTTCATGCACGCGCTTTCCCCCCTAACGTAAACAACACCGATGTGATAGTATGTCGATTCCACTCGTGGGTTACTCTCCAAAAGGGGGAAGGAAATTGTTGATTGGTCACTGTGATGTGCAGTGGACTGTTGTAACGATCTCCTTGTACAGTTTGGACCTAAGAACATTACAGTTGCGCTGTTGCTGTCTATGGGAGGGTCAATGAGCTCTCAGATTTCATCAAAAATATCTTAATTTGTGTTCTGAAGATGAACGAAGGTCTTACGGGTTTGGAACGACACGAGATGACAGAATTTTAATTTTGGGGTGAACTAACCCTTTAAGCTGATTTAACTAAAAATAATATGTTATGCAATAAATATAATATATGTGAAATGTATGTGAACCATAGAATGAATATGATTAGATGTGGCTGAATTTGCTGGCTTTGTTTAAGCTGATTTAACTGAAAATAATGTGTTATGCAGATAAACTATAGTGGAAATACTTATTAGACATTTATTATGTGAAGGCATAATTTCTGTTTTGTACGAATTACAGTAATTTTACTGTAGTGATTAAATTGTCAGATTTGTTTTTGACATTTTAGGAGTACATTTTTTTTTATTTAGTTGATTTATTTCAGTGTGGTTCGGTACTGAATAAGTCAAATCTGTGTTGTTGCATATGGCAGATGTTGCATCAAAAATTCTAGACTTTTTATATAGTGAATATAGTGTTTATGTGCAAATATTGCTGTACTTCTTAGCTTGGATGTTTGGCTGTGTCTTTGTCTCCTGCTTGTTATATCAGTTTGCTAAACACCCAGAGCTCCATCAAGCCACTCCCATAATAGCTGTCTACACTCAAATGAATGCATGGCTCAGATTAACTGTAAAGCATGTGTGAAAGACTCGAATACAATTATGAAGTAATTTTCCATGACGAATACATTTTTCAATAAATGAACCTGACTGTCTATTAATGTATTATTTTCAAGTTAATTTTTTAATTATTACTTAAAGGTCCCATATTGTCAAAACTGAAATTTCCTGTTTTTTTTTTCATGATAACGGAGGTCTAGATGCTATTTAACTACCATATAAGTTTCAAAACAGTAAAATGCACACAGCCTGCATAAAGTAGCTGTGATTTTTCAAAAACCGTTGTGACTTCCGTAAAAAGTTGACGTCAGCGCAGAGCCAGACAGCAGAGCAGCGAACTACTTCAGTCACCACCCCGAGCACTGCCCACAGTCTCACTCTCCTTTTGCCAAACCCCCAGACAACATCGCGTCCATGCTATTGCTGAGAAAGGACAACAACACGGGGGAGGAAAACATGTCGAGGGGAAACGCTGTTCAGGTCTGGACTCAGGAAACACATCATTGCCCACAGTAGGGCTTGTGACGGTAGCAGTGACAACCGCGCCACAGCGTTAGCGCACGTGATTATAACAAGCAAATAAAAGTGTTGTATACAAGGTATGATAATAGTAACCGTGGCTTTGCCAAAATTGTTTTTTTAGACTTAAGTCTATGCCATCATAAATTACTCAAATGCCATACACGCCATTCTTGATCCTGTGTGATTGGAGGTTGAGCACAGGGAAAAAATACAGTACAGAATACAGAAAACAAAATACTACATCGCCAATCTGGAAGGAAAACATTTCCAGTCATGTCACCCCATTCTGCATTTGTTACAGTGTCTCAAGTGCACGTGATCACAAACGCTCGGGCGGTCAGGTTGTATTTACTGCATTTGGTGGTTTGAACAAAAAAAAAAAAACAACCCCCATGAATACCATTCTTGAAGCCTCCTGTTGTAAGAGCGTTTGAGGGAGGTGGTGGTTGTCTCCTGCGTCGAACCTCAAAACATGTAAGGCCGGACAACATTTCGCTCAGCATTGACCATCATTACCGGTGTTTCTATTGACCTTACTTGTGAGTATCACCAATCTACAGCAGGCTACAGCATACATGACCCTAGTTACCTGTGATTGGCCTGGCCGTGCGTCACTCAGAAAACAACAGGCCAATCGGAAGAGACAAAGAGAAAAGAAGAGAGCTCATGAATATTAATTAAACATGCCAAAATCGACCTGTTCTTTCTTTGCAGAGCTCCTGAGAGAGGAGCTGTAAAAATTTATTGAGATGGTTTTTGGTACTTATACGGCAAATATATATTCTTAAGGACATCAAAAACTAAAATAAAACTCCAGAAAGGTGTTTGTAAGTACGTGCCCTTATTACCAAAAGTACCCTGGTGGACCAGGCGCAGTAATTTTAAAGTAACCGTAGGATGGGACAGATGCAATCTAATCCTGTTTACATGAAAAAAGCCTGCTCCTGAGACTGGTGTATATTCAATCTATATTGAAAATGTGCTGTGTGGCACCGTTAGGGTTGGGGGTACTCAATTTTGGACTTGGAGTCAGACTCAAAACATGGATACTTTAGGCAATATAGAGATCCTAGCCAAGACATATCAGGGAAAAAGAGGACATATGGTCACACTGTAGAAAGACATCATTCCTAGTCAAAGTCTTTACTTAATTTATTTTATTTTCAAGTAGGTAAAGATTTTTGATATGTTTATACACATTATCACCATCATCAACAAAGTGAAAATAATTGGTGAAATACCTGGTTTGGTAAAGTGATCAGCCCTTTACGCCGGGTCCACACTGCACGATTCGGATCGCTGCTCTTCTCACACTTCACGACTGTCTGGGGTAGCACCTAGTTGCTGTTGTGAGCACATGACACACCGGATCGTGACAGTGGGTCAAACATTACACAGGTTCTCAATAGGAAGAATCGCTGACGACTCGTAGTTTTCATTGTCTACAAACTATGTTTCACAACCAAACACATGTGTGAACTGATAAGGAAAATAACATAAGATCAGACGAGAGAGGATTTATTCCTGTCAAAAATGGTAGCCCGCAAAAAGCTTGCAGTCCAAGTTGACTGTACGTTGATTTGCAGTGAGAAAAGAAGAAGGAGAGAATGGTTCCTTGCAGATGCCATATGTGCTGATGTTTTGATGCAAATATATGACTTCACCCCCAACATTTTCTTTTGTCCTGTATCTTGCTTATTTTAACACTGCAGGTCTGTGAGTGGCCAACAGGTCCAGATATTTAGCATGCCAAATATTTTGCGGGCGTCGGCGACATGTCGGCGATTCCCTCATTTCGCGTCTTTGTTAATTCACACTGTGTGATTGTCACTCGCATGAACAAGCACAGATTTGTCAGCGATTTCCACAAAACTGTCAGAGAGTGAAAATCGGGGCGAAGATTGTACAGTGTGAACCCGGCATTAGAGTATAGCAGGGATAGTTAACTTCAATCCTGGGCTGCGTTCCACTCCACTTCCCTAAGCACTTCCCCTCGGGGGAATCCCCGCTGCCATTTTGAAATGCATTCCACTTCATGAAGTGGACGAGGAAAGTTTATATGGACAGACCCTCGACCCCTCGATTTTGACAGAGGGAGCGAGTCTGCTTCATATGCAACACTTCAGCGCCACGCCATAGACCAGTCAAGTCAAGTCACCGTTATTTATATAGCGCTTTATACAATACAGATTGTGTCAAAGTAGCTTTACAGCATTAATTAGGAAAATATTGTCAATAATGCAAAATGACAATAGTAAACACTAATTTTTCAGTTAAAGACAGTTCATCATTGAATTCAGTGATGTCAACATCCAGCTCAGTTTAAATAATATCTTTGCAATCATGTCAACGATAACGCTGGAACTGAAGTGTCCCCAACTAAGCAAGCCAGAGGCGACTGTGGCAAGGAACCAAAACTCCATCGGTGTCAGAATGGAGAAAAAACCTTGGGAGACACCAGGCTCAGTCGGGGGCCAGTTCTACTCTGGCCATCCGACGACGACCACATTAATCGAAAAATCCGAACATTTAAAGGAACCTTAATAAAACAGACGATGAACTATATTAACAGCAATTATTATATGATGAAATTAAACTTATAGCAAAATTTGGTAGTTATGTTTGTTGTTTCATGGTTGGCATCATCTGATGTCCTCTGAGGAGTTGCATCATCTCTACTCAGGTGTTCTGGATCCAGACTGAAGATTGTGTAAATCCTCTGGATAAGCCCGTGGCAAAAAAACATAGAAACAAATACAACTAATTACAGGAAGCTGCTGTTCCACCAAGCAATGATTTGTTTAACCCAAACTAAACGAAGAAATGTGCATTTGATTAAGATCACTGCGTAAAAAGCGTTTGACTGCAGTAAAAGATTATGAGATGCCTTATTTGAATGCTTGGCCAAAGAGATGTGTTCTAGATCTAGATTTAAACCGAGAGAGTGTGTCTAAACCCCGAACGTTATCAAGAAGGCTATTCCATAGTTTGGGAGCCAAATGCAAAAAAACTCTACCTCCTTAAGTGGACTTTATTATCCTAGGTACTACCAAAAGTCCAGAATTTTGCAACCTTAGGGAGCGTGATGGATTGCTGATAGCGGGGTAGAGAGACTAGGTTGTTATACTTTGAAGGAGAAGGGCAGGAGCTAACCCATTTAAGGGCCTTATAGGCAAGTAATAATTTTTTGTAACTGATACGGAACTTAATATGTCAGTAAAATTGCAGAGACTGTAAAATTGGGGTAATTTGATCATATTTTCTTGACCTGGTAAGACTCTAGCCGCTGCATTGTGGAGTACCTGTAGCTTGTTTATTGAAGATGCAGGACAACCACCTAGCAGTCCATTACAATAGTCCAGTCTAGAGGTCATGAATGCATTAACTAGCTTTTCTGCATCAGAAACAGCTATCATGTTTCGTAACTTGGCAATGTTTTCTAAGATGGAAGAATGCTGTTTTTTGTAACATGGGAAATATGATTTTAAAAAGACAAGTTGCTATCTAATATATCACCCAGATTGTTGACTGTAGAGGAAGTAACCGTACAATCGTCTAGTTGCAAATTGTAATCCAAAAGATTCTGCGTACTGTCTTTTGGTCCAATAAGTAATAAGTCATCTGATCTTATCCTAAGGGAAATTTTCGAGTAGGAGAGAAAATTTAGTGCGCGTCCCCTCGTTACATATTTAACACACTCTGTTACTTAGATAATTTAGAAGTTTCATCTGGTCTTTTTGAGATATATAGTTGAGTATTATCGGCATAACAGTGGAAACTAATCCCGTATTTCCTAATATTACCAAGTGGCAACATGTATATATCGAAAATAGCAGAGGCTGGTACCTACATGACCGCAGGGTCACTTGGTATAAACAATACTAAGCCTATTTCTGGTGATACATTTGAGATACTCCCCATTTACAAATGTAACAATCCGCGGATGGAACTGAGTACTGCCATCAGGACGGAGTATGCTAAACATCCTAAGCCATAGCCTGATACCTGTAATAGTTTATTGTAATCAGAACTCCTCCTGGAGTCTTTCCATGATCTATATTATCGAATGCAGCACTAAGATCAAGTTAAACTAGCAATGAGACACAGCCTTGGGCTGACGCAAGAAGCAAGTCATTTGTAATTTTAACAAGTGCAGTTTTTGTGCTATGGTGGGGCCTGAAACCTGATTGAAATTCTTCATAGATATAATTTTTTGCAGGAAGGAGCACAATTGAGCAGACACAACTTTTTCAAAAATTTTAGATATAAAAGGAAGATTTGAGATGGGTCTGTAATTTGCCAGTTCACTAGGATCTAGTTGTGGTTTCTTAATAAGAGGCTTAATGACCGCCAGTTTGAATGGTTTTGGGACGTGACCTAAAGACAACGGCGAGTTAATAATGTTGAGAAGTGGTTCTTCTGCTACAGGTATCAACTCTTTTAGTAATTTAGTGGGTAGAGGATCTAACAGGCATGTTGTTGTTTTAGATGCAGTGATAAGTTTATTTAGCTATTCCTGTTTTATAGTTGTAAAGCACTGCAGTTTATATTTTGGTGCGATAAATTAAGCTGAAGTATTATATGCTGTAGAATATACATTTGTTATTGTATTTTTGATGTTATCTATTTTATCAGTGATGAAATTCATAAAGTCATTACTATTAAACTGTTAGGGAATATTTAGATCGGGTGGCGTCAGGTTATTTGTTAATCTAGCCACTTTGCTAAATAAAAACCTAGGATTGTTTAGGTTATTTTCTATGAGTTTGTGGATAAGCTCGGCCCTGGCAGCTTTTAGAGCCAGTCTATAGCTGGACATAATGTTTTTACACGCAATTCTAAAAACTTCCAAGTTAGTTTTTCCTCCATTTGCGCTCAAGACTACAAGTATTTTTCTTGAGAGAATGGGTATTACTGTTGTACCATGGCGCAGTACGTTTTTCTCTAACCTTTTTCAATTTGATGGGGGCAACAGCTTCTAATGTATTAGAGAAGATAGTGCAAATGTTGCTAGTTATTTCGTCTAGTTCATGTTTACTTATTGGTACACAGAGCAGTTGAGTGAATCAGGCAGGTTATTTGTGAATCTTTCTTTGGTGGCTGGAACAATAGTTCTGCCCGGACGATAACGCGGATCCATATAGTTAATATCAGTAATACGCTGCATGCACGATTCAAGGAAATGGTCAGTAATATCATCGTTTTGAGGTACGATATCTATATCAGTAAGTTCAATTCCATGCGATATAATTAAATCTGAGTAAGATTAAAACGATAGTGGACAGCCCGTGAACGTCTTTGACTTGACTCCCAAAAGAGTTTCTATTAGGGTCAGGGTAAACGCAATCCTAATGCATCTTTGTATTTCACGTGATCATCAAAATTCCGACATTGTGCTTAAATTCAAGCAGTAACCAATAGGTCTTAAGGAAATCGGGAAACACAACCAAATTCTTTTAGGAAATATGTATACGGCCCTGGTGGTCTATACACTGTAGCCAGAGCAAGAGATACGATAGACTTCTTTTGCATATCTGACAGTGTAACATTAAGCATTAGTATTTCGAATGGGTTAAACCTGTATCCTGTTTTCTGAGTAGCATTGAGAATATCACTATATATTGTTGCAAAACCTCTGCCATGACCAGTCTGACGGGGCTCATGCTTAAAACAGTAGCTTGGTGGAGTAGACTCACTTAGACCAATATAATAATTTGGTTTTAACCAGGATTCAGTCAAGCAGAGTACATCAAAACAATTACCTGTGATCATTTCATTTACAATAACTGCTTTGGTGAGAGTGATCTAATGTTTAGGAGCACAAACTTTAAAAATTGTTTTTGTTAATTTATTTTATTTTTTTCTGGTTTAATCACAATCAGATTTTTTTTTCTAGGTCCTGCATTAATTTTATATATTGGCCTCACTATTTGGTGAACAGACACAGTCTTTATAAATTTGACAGAGAAAGTACTTCTGTCATTTAAGCGGGTAGAACACAAGTCCTCAGGGCAGTTATTTAAGATTTGACTTACTAGTCACATGGAGAGCAGCGTCCTGGAGATGTTGTCCGACATAAGCTCCGCTCCGACTCTGCTGGGGTGCAGGCCCTCCGAGCGCGAAACAGCCTAGGACGCTCCCAGACCACAATGCAACACGATTGTGACATCATCGCAGATCGCGATTAATTTATCCCCACCGCAAACTTTTACATTTACATTTATAACAGCCCAAGCATACCTATATACATATAGAATGCTGCACCAAACAAATTCCAAAGGGGAAAAATGTAAACATTAAACCAACTGTATAGAGGATTCTAAGTGATCAAGGGCTTAGGAAATTCCAATTCAGCCCATTCCAAGGGTTCAGCCAGAAGTGGGCACTCATGCAACATAATCAAAGATGTACATCCGAGTAAACGAGACGGAGGAAAGTTTGCGAGTGAAGGTCATAAAAAAATAGACTCGGAACCAGCCCTGAGTGCGCTGTCCTGCAGTATTTCACTCCACCCCTAAAAGATAACTTTACCTGCCTGTATCATTAGTAATGCTGAAGACATTGATTTGAGATTTGTTTCCGGAAGTGTGTTTGTTAGGTGGACTAAACTCTTCGGGCATGACAGTTGACACTCCTTCTGGGTCCCAAAGTTAAGTGCACACACTTCACAGGCTACGCCTCCGAAGTGCATGAAGGACGTCCGCCTTCACAGGATTTCCTCTCTTTGCACCACCGGGGCTTTCCGATTACCGACACCTGTCACATAGCATCCGGTCGAGAAATGCTTTCTCCTTACAGGATCAGGTGGACCTGAATTAGTCGTCTTTCTTTGTTTTTTGTTTTACGTCTAATGGAGGATACGTGATTAGCCGAGGCCAGGGAAGTTACACTGGTTTGCTGCGTCCTTACTTGCTGGATTACAACTTTAAATGCAGGTATTAGGTTGGAGCTTACTTGAATAATATAATGACACATATGAAAAACTACAAAATACACACACACAGCAGTTAAAATGCTGATATCTTACAAAGGTGCGATTTTATATAGTTTATTGTCTTGACCATGGTGAACATATGTAGACAGGTTTGCAACCCGGATTTTTTTCTAGGACCCTTAGCCTAAGCTAAAAATAGAGCATAGGTACAGCATCAATGTTCAGAGGCAGCTGTCACAGCTGAACAGTGCTCTGTTTGACCGGTCCGAGTCCTTCAGATGCAGCCTTTGATATAGTTAGCAACAATGTGTTAATATTCTGACAATATATGCTGTTACTTTCATTTTCAAAATAATCAGTGGTGGACTGTAAGGAAGTACATTAGTTATGTTTTCTCGTACAAATGTGAAGTACTACGTTTTCTTTTTTTTCTCAGGACAGCAACACTACAAAAAATATGGTCTTTACAACATGATGCATTGTTGTAGACTAAACTACCCAACAGTAGGAACGTAGTGCAGCCTATTAATTTACGATATGCCCTGTGAGACATAATCAAAGTAACTGCACCATGCACAGTATGCAGCAGTATAAATAATGCTTAACCATCCCTGAATAATTCTTTTTCAGACAATACGTGTTACCTTTACTTTCACTCTCAATAGAATAGTATTTAGAGTATGCACGATCATAGTTTTACTAAGATAGTTCACCCAAAATTACAAGTCTATAATCATTTACTCACCCTCAAGTTTCATTTTTGGCTGAACTATCCCTTTAGCTAAGATTATAAATATGACTAGTAGTTTTTCCCCAATGTGGTATTAGTAGTTACTAAAAGTAGTTTACCAAAGTGGACAGGTTTTTTAACTGTTTTCGGCTGAGGATCTCCGGGGGGGGGGGGGGGGGGGAGAATAATAGGCAACAGTGATGGGGTGCCACAATCCAGACCCCGGTGTTTCTCTTCTGTCTGGCCAGTGGTACATCATACAGAGTGGTCTCCAGAGTGTTTGAAATGCCTCGTTCCACTGTCACCGCATTGTCCTCCGAGTCGCTGTGGAGGTGCTGGCCATTCACCAAGAGATTCATCTCCTGAAGACCCCAGAACACATGGAGGCAGGGCTGGGCTCAAAACTGAGGTTGTTTTTTCTGATGTTAAACCTAAGCTATGTTGTAAAAATATGGGGGGGAAAAGGGACGGAAGAGCGGAGAGAGAGGGGGGGGGGGGGGGGGGAAAAAAAAAAAAAGGGGAACGGCGGCAGAGTAAATAAATCAACTTACTTTCCGTAATGTTTAGAACAATGTTTTATATGTAAAGCAGATTTAACAGGACCCACAATAAATGTATAGAATAATGTTTTGTGAAAAATTATAAGCTGCATTAAAAAAAAAAGTACATATTTACTTTTATTTACACGTGAATATGCAAAACAAAATGTACAGAAAGTACTCGGGCTCATTTACAAATAAATTACATTACAAAAATTAATAATGTATACAACTTATTCATTTTATTTTTAACTTACTTCACAAAAATAAACTACAGAAATTAGGGTACAAAATAAAAAATAAGATTTAAAAAATGTTATGTACCCATTTTTTCCCACTGTTTTCTCTTGCCTAATAGAGAATGGCTAATAAATGTATTTGTTAAGCATTCTCTGAAGAAGAGAAAACAGTCCATCCATTCTCTCCCTGCTCTCCTGTGCTCTTCTCTCCTCTGTCTCTCTCTGGAGTTTGATTCCCTCTTGAGCTAGCTCCACCACTCAGACCTCACTACTTGGGGGGGTAGTGGGTGCCCTCACCTGTCCCGGGACACTTGCAATCCTAAGGCAAAGCAAATAAACCATGCCTGTTAACAACAGCACAATGAATTTCAGCAACAACAAAAAGTGCATTAACCTGCTTATTTTGTATATTTTTTTAAGTCCTTTCCCAACAGGTTCATTTTCTCCAGAATAGTCCTAAAACAAGAGAAAATGGAAACACTTCTGAAAAATATTAAGACAGGGGTGCAATCTTAACATTAGACAATATGACACAGCAGGACATGCATACAAAATACAGAAGTGCTCAACTTTGGTTAAACATTTGTAGACATATCTTGAATGACAGCACTATAAAAACACAAAGGGAAAGACTATTGCCTTAAAGCCCACAAACAATAAGACAACCAGTATGTGTGAAAAAAAAAAAAACTCAAACACTTCAAAACCTTTCGCTATATTATGATAAATTAAAAAACACACATTTAAAAGGGAATTCCTCTCACCTGCCATGTTTTTTTTATATAAATTCCGTGGTCATTTGCCTGATAGGGCAGTGAGGCAACAAATCAGCTGCTTAAGTTTTCGGATGCAGCCCCTAAGATGTGCACTTCATTTTCCTGAGAAATGGAGGGTGCATTTGATGATTCTTTCGAATCGTGGCTGGCTTCGTCGCGCCGCGGTGATGCAATCGGCCTTCGGAATTGACAAAGAGAAAAATCTATTCGAACGATAAATGCCTCCGATAGGACCAGCTTACGTCGTGACGTAATCGCACTTCAAATGAAGTCTTCGGAGTGCACACCCTTCACATTGGGACAGCCTTCATAGTGTGACGCAATCGCACTTCAAATCCAGTCGTCGAAGGGCGCGCACTTTACTTTGGGAAACAGCTCAGGACCAACGTTGCCTATCCCTGGAGTATACCATTTTAAACTTGCTCAGGTGCAACCAATCAACTTCCAGAGCAAACACCAGGCTAATTGCCCCACCTGACATTAATTGTAGTGGTTTTGATTACTTGAGTATAACACCAGCGGTTTCTTTAAGATTACACTGTTGCTGCAAAGAATTCACCACTGTTGGGAAAGTGCTGTCAAAAGACCCCTGAGATACAGTTGTTGAAAGTCGGCTTATCTAATCCGGTTATTGTAATTTTTTAATTTTGTATTAATTTTCAGAACTGTTGCCTTTTTTCTTTCATGAGTTTGATGTTGTAAGGCAGTGGTTCTCAAACGTTTTTGGTCACACCCCCCTTTTGAGTGTTTAAAAAGATGAGATACACTCCATTTATTCACTTCATTACTGTTGCTTATTTACAATATTCACATGAAACTTAAAACACAAAAACAGAAAAACTTCGGCTGTTAAAAGCATAAAGTCCATTGGTTCCATACCATAAAACAAAGAATTGTAGTGTAATGTGAAAGTGTCCACTGGTGTATATACAAAAAACAGAAGTGAAATTGCAATAAAGTGTGATGTGGCTTTCTGGAGAAGTAAGTCCATTAAAGTACACCGCAGTAGTGATGGCCGCTTTTGTAATATTCCTTCTTGAAGCTTCAAGTCCTTTATGAATGTTTTATTTCAAATCAGTGGTTGAGGCTTCGAGTGTTGCCACTAGGGGATGTTGATCACCATTTTCAATGATGCAAGATCAGGGCTTCAGAGGCTTTTTGTAAGGAAGCTTTTGTAATGCTGCAAGGTATGAAGTGACAAAAGAGAAGGTGGTGGAGAAGTTTAAAAAAAACAGCACTGTAAATCTGACATCTGTCATGTGAACAACAATAAGTATGGATGCATACTTTCTTGCAGTTTGCTTACCGAGCAAACAGGTCCGTGGATGATGCAGTCAACATGGGACTGCACTTCATCCTTCAGCATCTGTATAAATCAGGGACTTATGTGAGGATCCTGTTTGTGGACTTCAGTTCGGCCTTCAACACTATCATTCCAACACTTCTCCAGACCAAACTAACCCAGCTCTCGGTCCCTAGCTCTACCTGTCAATGGATCACCAGCTTTCTGACAGACAGGCAGCAGCTAGTGAGACTGGGGAAATTCACATCCAACAGCCACATCATTAGCACTGGCGCCCCTCAGGGGTGTGTTCTCTCCCCACTGCTCTTGTCCCTGTACACCAACGACTGCACCTCTAAAAACCCCTCTGTCAAGCTTCTGAAGTTCACAGACGACACTACAGTCAGAGGTATGAAAAGCAAGTTTTTCTATATGCTCACATTAATCAGATGTGCCTTTTGAGATGTGGATCTCTGGGGCCCCAGCACCTCCTGGATGGTGATATTTTAAAACACACCCCCTCTGTGGCCGTAGATGGAAGAAAGCAGCGCGGCAAAGTGCCTGTAAAACTGCCACTGGACTAGACTGTAGACTGTTCCAGTCTACAGTCAATGGCAGGTAAGTACGCAGTGAAGGTAAGACCACTTACTCAATAGCTCCGGGATGGCCTGCGCTGCCTGGGTCCGGCGCTTCAGAAGGGTGGCCTTGGAGATGACCCGAACCTCCTTTTTCAGCCTTCACCGAAGTCCGGTGGATGGCCATGCCCCTCTTCAGTGACCTGCGCAGGCTCACCATTTTACACCGAAGACCGATCAGGGTGTTTTTTTGACAGGCGGCATGATGGCGGAGGGGTTTCGGCGATGTAGCTGATGAAGTTTCCAACGTTCATGACATGGAGACGACCACACAGCACTATCGTGTTGGCCTGTCGAGCGAGCTGACCCACCTGCAAGCTGACAAATGGTCCCCGGTTAAAGGAACAATAAACTTTGATGACATTGCGCCAAAAACATGGAACACTACTCACGCATGTATTTTGACGGTTTCATTCAGGAAACTGAAGTCGGACAGCTTGCCCTTGGCGATGAATTTCTTAATTCTGTATATCTGACCGCCATCATTTTCCTTGAGTTTGGAGGTGGGATCCGGGCCTAGCTGGTGCCACCTGTATTCCTCCAGGACCTCGTCTGCACACAAAAGGCAAAAGAGGAACAGCAAAGGCACAGTTAACACAGCATTTTGCAAAAGAAAAAAAAAAAGAGCAAGAGAAGTGTCAGACTCACTCAGAACTGCCACGTGATCGGGATACTGCTGGGGGGTTTTCCCCCGCGACCGCTGAGAGGTGGAGAGCTTCTCTGCGCTGGTGGAGGGCTTCTTTCCACTGGTCGCGGACTTCTTGCCTCCGGCTTCAAGGGCCTCTTCCGCAGGGGTGTCGTCCTCATCCTCTGGCCCGGGAGAGGGTGGAGCTTTTGGGCCACCTGACCCACTCCGGCAGCACCCAAGGAGGCCGACCTCCTCTTCAGGATCCGGTACTGCCTGGTGACATTCCGCAGACTCTGTGAGTATGTCAACCTGTTTGTTCAGGTCTGCCACCTAGGTCTTGAGGAAGTCCTTTTAACGTTTACAGCCTGCATGGTCGCACTCTTCCTCCTCCGACTCCTCTTGGTCAGGGGGCATGTCGGCCTCTTCTGGCTGCTGGTACTCCTCCAGGTCCAAGGTGGAGACCATTGGGATGGCAGGGTTGGAGCCCCAGGGCTGTCAGCTTCGTGATGACCGCTCTCCTCTTGCATCGCCGAGCGCGTTTTCCTACGCCACCATCAAGATCTCGTCTGTGCATACGAACGTACCATCAAGTCTGTTGAGAACTTGCCGCAGACCCCGCAACGGGCATTGTTCGCCCGACTCATGGCCAACCGCAGCTTTGTTTTTTTTTTTTTCTTTTTTTTTTTTTTTTTTTTTGTTTTTTTTTTTTTTTTATTTTTTTTTTTGTAGTGTTTTTTTGTTTCTTTTCTCTTTATTTTTTTTTTTGTTTTTTTTCTTCCTTTTCTCCTTGTTTTCCACCTTGAGAATGATGACAAGGTGCTGGCTGAGGCGGATGTACATCCGCAGACACAGCAGGCATGTCTCCACAGGCATCTTGGGAAGGCTTTTGTTGCAAAAGGTGAGCACAGGTAAACTGATGGTACCTGGATAGGGGACTGGTGTGGAATGACTGGGTCCCTCACACTGAGGGCTTAGAAAGCCTTGGTTCAATTTCAATTAAGTCACTCTACACTTCCCTGAAAATGGACTGCAATCTAAAGTAAGTCATGTATACTTGCATGGGAATGCACTGCTTTCCCATGAGCCACCTTTTCACACCTGTAGCATCCCAACTGTAACCTAATCGGCTATCCGCGGACACCGTGCTATCAAAGTATGCATATATAAAAAAAGTTTTAATGTCCACGGAAAGCCTGTGTACGTCCTGTCAAATAAGTTACAGGTGATCAAATTACACTTGTAACTTACTTGACGGGACTTACACAGGCTTTCCGTGGACACATCCTTTTAAAGCTAACAATGATTATTTACAAACTGTAATATGCATCAATGTTTTAGACGCTGCTGTTCTGTCACATTGCTGCAGGTTTTTTCAAATACATTCATTACATACATGAAAAATAACTCATAAACGCACTGTCCACAGAAAGCCTGTGTAGGTTTTAAAAATGCAATTATTTTTGACTGTGTAAAAAATAATAACCCCTCTTTGAAACATTTTTAAAAAGGTACTGCAAGCAGCAAGTCAGGGAATAATTTTTATCCAAAATTTACAAGGTAAGTTAAACAGTCTTATTTTGAGAATTGTGTTTGTAGAAGTTCAAAGCTAACTAACTTCATTTGCATTTCTATTCTATTTTAAAGATGCAGGTAAAATGCCCACTGTGTCCTGCAAAGGTGTTATACCTGAGGCACCACCTGAGGTCCCAATACAACATGCAGAACAACGAGGAGAGGCAAATCATGCTGTGCTTGGCCAGGGGGCGGGTCTTGCTGCGTGATGTCAGGTGTTCTGAGTGCAGTATCGTTTATAACCGAGTTGAACGGCACCTCAGATCGGGCCATCCAGAACTCATAGTAAGTCTGAGCTCAAACTAGCATGCTTGTTTTTATGGATTAATTTTTTTATTAATCGGTTTTAAAAAAATCAGTTTCTTTAGGCAAACAGGTGAAAGCCCGCATTCGTGAGCTACAGCTAAAGGTCAGTGTAGACCACCTGAAAAAGCTAAAGGCTCAGAAATGTTAGTGTCTCACCTGCATGACGCCGAAGAAGGGGAGGAACGTCAGGTGGCACTCCCCCAGCTGCAGCCTCCAGAGAGCCAGCTGACACTCC
The DNA here is from genome assembly GCA_018155175.1 of Sinocyclocheilus anophthalmus. NCBI lineage: Eukaryota > Metazoa > Chordata > Actinopteri > Cypriniformes > Cyprinidae > Sinocyclocheilus > Sinocyclocheilus anophthalmus. The sequence continues at coordinate 167,724 of JADLZN010000275.1, forward strand.
CCCAGCCTGCAGAAGAGTGTTTCCAGTTGCTGGGTAGGCCTTGAATGTTTCATGTAAGATTTTCATTGGAAATCAACCTCCCGGGGAACATGAACCTGCGTTTAGTGATCGGTTTAGTAATTATGCTATTCTTTGTCCATGAACAATACATTAACAACTTTTTTTATTTGTAGTAGAATTACTTCTACAGGAAGAAAATGCGCTGGATGATCTCATCTTTTCATGCAGCATAGTAAGTATTAGGTGATCAGTTTGTTTGTTTGTATTTAGATTCTGTTGTTTCTTTTTAACCTTAACACCAAGCTAATTCTGTTTTGATGTTGTTAGTTTTTTCCTGCAGGATAACATGGACCTCTGCACACTAAATTTGTCAGAGTTTATAACATTATAAACATTTAAAGTGTTATATATTTTTAAAATGTATATAGTTCTTATTTAATGTAAAATTTTCAATCTTGTATTTAACTTTTATTTTAAAGAATTAAGGATTTTTATACGGTTCTCCGAAACCGTTCATGTTGTTCAAACTTTTAAATTCAAACCTAAATTATTCGATTAAAATACTTTTAAATGTTTTATTTCACGACTATGAAGTTCATTTTTTTAAAGAATATTGTTTATTTTTAGAGATTATCATGTTTTTTATTCCACGTTTGTTTGTTTTTTCCATCATGCTTTAATTAAACGTTTTAATCTATGATTTTGTCTCTGTGTTACTGATTTAAATCATTTGAATTCAAAATGGAAAACCCTATTTAAAAGGAACTTGCATATTGGACTATAGATGGTAGGGGGTCACATGGGCAGTCAGGGATACAATTAGATTGGTTTTGGCCATATAGGCTATTAGGGGGACAATTAGGCCATTTGTGGTCATATAGGTGATCAGGGGAACAAATAGGCCGCCGTGGTCACGGCGGGGCCTGGGTGGTCCTTAGATTAAAGGTGGACAGAATAGGCCGTTCGTGCTACGGGCACTTAGGCTCCAATTACAAAGCGTAAAAGGTTAGAAAGCCTCGCTTCGTTACATGGAGAGCAGAAGGACAAAAAGTTTAATTTTCGGAACTTGTTTATCGCCTTGTTAATAGCAATGTTCTGTAATTAACATCATGCTTTGCCAGATCGGGTCCGTCGGTGTCCTAGTGGTCGTCCCGGCCGGTGTCGGGTCCATCTTTCAAATAAATCGACGGTCCGCAATCGGTTCCGTGTATTAGCATTTTTGAATTTCTCGTTTCGCACGTGCCGGGTCGCAACTTTTCAAATAATAGACTGGGCCGGTTGTTCATGTAGCCACATTTACGGGTCCTCTTTCGTTAGAATTTTTGGACCCGTCAATGTAGACCTGCTACTCTGGCCGTACCCCAGCGGGGGTGCAGAAACCAAAATCTCTAGGGCTGCGTGTGCAGCATCCCCCTACAGCACAATGCACGAACCACCTTTTAAGCGCTTCCGGCGATGGTCTTGAGGCGAGGGATGGAGGTATACTAGTAAAAATAAACGAGATCAGGAACATCACAAATCTGGGCACACAGGAATCTAGTGATGGGAAACCGATACTTTCTGGAACGCGTTTGACGCAGCTCATGAAATTGTGCCGAAAAACGGTTCATTACTCGAAGCTTTTAACACGGTTTGCATTAGCGACATCTGGTGGTCGGACTTTCGTTTTCTCTACCATTTCTGACAAATCATTGCGGAGCAGAGGATGGTTTGAAAAAGCATGTGACCAAAAGCTTCGGAAGTCTGTGACATTCAAGAGTGGAATCAATCTGGGATCAATACAATATCTAATCTGATATAATCTCATCTAAATTAATTTGTGCCAATGAGACCACAACTCATGTCATATATAGCTTGGTCAATAATTCACATATCGATCAATAATATAAAATACACAAACATGTGATCATAATTAATAATTGACATGGGTAGCTGAAAAAAAATAATTTGTGTGAGCTGTTATACCCTTATGTTGTGTTCGGGATCTCTGAGACCCCAGTTATAAACATGATTAAATGTCCTACTGACAGCCCTCAAAGTGACTGAATAATCCTTTTATGCATCAGGTGGGATGCAAAAAAGAAAAATGCCAGTTTTTTCAAACCAGCTGTCCCAACCTTCCGATACTGTATGACGTTCGAAGCTTCAAACGTCATCAATCACAAAAGTATTGTCATTTTTTATTCAAGCATCGGCACAGTGTGTGATACAATAGTGCTTTGAAAACTGCGTCAGCATCAGAGCTGCGGTATCAATTGTCCCATCACTAACAGGAACTAAAACAGAACAAAAGACAGGAAAACACAGAAACAAGGTCTATAACATGACAGGGTGTGACACCTACAAGAGACTAAAGAATAAATATCCTGTGATGCACATTGCCTGTTTTAGGGTTAACTTTTTTTACATGATTCTCAATTATTTATAGTCACCATTTCTAGTATTTGTACAGCCTTTACATTTTTATTTCAATTTAATTAGCAATTCATTTAATTTTATCTTAGAAACAGATTTGTTATGTGACGGCATTAATTAAACTTTCTTAAGGGTCAAGATCACGTTATCTGCATCTCCTGCGCTCCATCAAGCCAATCCCATAATAGCTTCACACTCAATGAAAGGGGGGGGGGTGGGGGGGGGGGGGGGGGGGTGTGCACGTCTTAGATTGAAATATTTATGATGACATTTATTTTTATTTATACCATTTACTTATTAAAAGTTCTGTGTCATATATAGACAGCCAGTTTTACTCATTGAAATATACTATAGCCTATAGACTACACAACATTATTATATTGTTTTTCAATTAATTTTTCAATTTTTATTATTTTAAATTACTGTCCCTGGATCAGTAGGATACTCTTCTAATGAAGTAGCAGTAGGACAGATTTTAAGTATCAATTCTGCTTAAAAAGATGCGATCTAATCCTGTTTACATGAAATAAGCCTGCTCCCGAGCAGGTTTAAGCTAACAGACCTGTTGCTATGACAGCAACTCCAGGAAGAGCTTTGAAGAATTTAACAATCCTGGATCATGTCAAATCGTCAACAATTAAATCCAGCTAACCGAGTTAGCGACGTACGAAGAATGGGCCCCTGTTGGTTTGGATTCACCCTTTCATTGACGCGCCCAAGAAGATCCAAGATGGCACCGCTGTGTTTGGCTTTTGTGCCAGCTAAACAGGAGACTTCAAACAGCGAGTGATCCACCGCCACTCAGGATGGCCTTACTCAACATGCGGTCTGTGGTAAACGAGACTTTTTTTTTATCTCACGGGAACTGGATTTCATGTTCATGACAGAAACCTGGACCAAAGTGGGGGATTTTAGTCCCTTCTGTGAACTTGTTCCACAGAACTGTTCATTTTTTTAGCTCTCCACGATCATCTAAACGCGGGGAGGACTGGCAGCTGTTTTTAAAAATAGCTTTCATTGTTGCACTATTCCTACAGATCCCGATAGGAGTTTTGAGGTTCAATTATTTTTAATGGACTTGGTAAATCCAGTACTGTGTGTAGTTGTCTATCGACCTCCACAGCCTAACAATGCTTTTTTGAATGAATTTGCGTTTATTGGGAATGTTGCAACAATGTATGAAATTATTTTATTATTGAGTGATTTTAACATTCATGTTTGTTGCCCTGGTAAACCTTTATCCAATGACTTTTGCAATCTTACAGACTCTTTCAGTTTCTCTCAATGGGTGCAAGGTCCGATGCATAATCAAGGTCAAGTTCATACCTTGGATCTGGTTTGCTCACATGGTCTTTCTATTATGAACTTGGAGATTAATGACACAGGCTTTTCTGATCATAAATCTGTGCTATTCGCTACTACTCTTCCTCGCACATCTAGTGAAGTTCCTGTCTTAGCCCGATGGTCTCGTCATTGCTGCTTCCAGCTATATTTTTTTCCTTCACAAATGCTTACAGATCATTAAATCACTAAAAAAAAATTTTTTATGATCTATGTCTCATTTGTTAACATTAGTTAATTCATTAACTAACAATGAACAATATAATTTTTATAGCATTTATTAATCTTTGTTAATGATAATTAATTAAAATGTTCATGTTAATTTACAGTACATTAATGTTTACCAATACAACTTTAAATTTAAATAATGTACTAGTAAGTGTTGAACTTAATATTTCTAAAGCATTTATTAATCTTAGTTAATATTATGTTAAATAATATAATTACATTCAGGTTTCATTCGTTAACATTAAAGTTTTACCAAAGATTTATATATTGTTGTGTGTGTGTGTTTCACAGTCTTGATGTTTTGGATTAACCCTTTCATTGCCGTAACCCGAGCCCACTGTGCACCGTTTTCCGGATGTGACCCCGTTCTTCTCTAAGTGATTTAATAGATTATGGTCTGTTGTCTGTTGGTTCAGCGTTCACTGTGGGTATCGCAGAGGAACGCGACCCCGCACTCACCCGTGTAATGGCGGCCGCACTAGAGCACACTCATAAAATGGCGGTGACAGCGGAGCCTGATTGCAAAATGGTGGATACAACAGCGGCCCATTATGTCACAACTGCCAATCATGAGTCAAGTCACAGTTGATCTTCATGGCTCAAATCAAGTCACAGTTGATCTTCATGGCTCAAATCAAGTCACAGTTGATCTTCATGAGTCGAGTCAAGTCACGGTTGATCTGTCCATGGACTTCCGTTCGTCGCCACCAGAGGTCACCCTTTCCATTTTCATTCACTCTCGCACTACACACTTTTGCATATCATCCCGGACTACATATCCTATCATCCATTGTACTGATTGCACACAGCTGTAACCAATATCACACTCACTATATTACACCCACTCAGGTCCTTTTCAAACTGCCGAGTATTGTTAGCTTTCATCTCTCCCCTAGTGATAGCAACTTTATGGAGCCTTTCTGAGTTTGTTCTAAGTATAATCTAGTCCTGTTCATTGCCTGATTCTTCCGTGTCTTGATCACAGCCTGTTTGCCTCCTCCTGTCTGTTTTCTGCCCTGCCCTATTTGGATATTGTTTACACCTCGCTTGGACTATTGTCTTGGATTGCCTGTTTGCTTCACCCTCAGGATATTGTTATCAACCACGCCCGTTTTGGATTACTCCTTTGTCTTGCCCTCAGTATACCTGTTTGCCATTGTCTGACCCATGCCTGTTATGACCACATCTCTGTCTAATAAATCCTTGCAGATGGATCCCACGTCTCGTTCGTACCCGTTACAACAACCACTGGGGTGCGGATTACGCTGATGTGCTTGGCCCTTTAATTGCTGCTTGCAGCTATATTTTTCTTTACTCTACTAAAGAGTGTTATTTAGACTTTTTGAATGTTCCATCAGTATGCTTGAGTTATTTTGATGTGCTAAAGCACCGTAAATACATGAAATATTGTGTATAGCTGAGTGTGAAACAATATTTTATTTAGAGACCCTACATGCTCGACTTCTAAGAATAAGTACTTGCATTTGATACATAGGCCTGCATGATAATGTTGGTGGTGGTGGTGGGAGGGGGGGGTTGGGGGGGGCGACCGTATCAATAGTACAACCCATGTTTTCTTTAGGACTACACCACTGGAGCAGACCTCCTCCTAGGCCGTCGATTTGACACCTCATTCATGGGCTACAGCAAATGGTGTGGGATGTTTACGCGCCAAACTTTGTGTGTAAAAGAGAAGACATATTCGAGAGCACACTATTGATGTTTAGCCTTATAGCAAGCACCACTAATCATTTTTAAATAGCATTTCAGTAAGTTGGCTTTCTCAGGCCATCTTAAGTAGCATTTCAGTAAGTTGGCTTTCTCAAGCCAACTTAACTACAGTATGTATGTGAAAATAGTATGAAATAGGCTACTCAATTAAAAGAGTAATTGTAGTCCGTTAATTATTCCAAATTACATGACCCAAATTGAGTTAGTAACATAATCCTTACTTACACCATTTTAGGTAATATAATGTACTTACTACAAATAGACTACTTTTTGATTACTTTTAGATTACTTTGAACCAACTCATTATCGCATGATATAAAGAAAAAATCTTGTACCATTTGACTTAAAAAAAGAAAAGGAAAAAAAAAGACAGAAAATCATTCCATTCATTCTTATAATGACAGGAAGTCGTCAAGTTACGTCAAGGATTCCTAAACTGGGGTTCATGAAGGAACTGCAGTACCTTATTCAATGAAAAGCGTATCTTAATTCATTATTCATTACAAATAATTAATTAATTCTAAACTATCAATTAAATAATCTTTTTTAAATAACATCAATTAAAATAAAACACTTACTAAAAAAATTTATAAATAAATATTTCATTTGATTACCTGCATGTCATGTGACAAAAAAAGTTTGGGAATCCCTGCATTAAAATGTAAATAAGAATAACGTGAATTTGTGCATTTTAATGCGTTTGAAAAACAAAAGCCTTCCAAAGAAATTAGGGCTGTGAATCGTTGGGTAGACCGCGACGATTCATTCACGATTCATAGGTTTCAATTGAAACCAGAACGATTTTTGCAAATTAGGAAACGTTTGATTGAGATAATTCCACAATTAAATTTTATTTGATTAACGATTCATCTGCTTCACAGGACGAATTTCAATGCTTCCCCTTACGTTTTTTTTTTTCCCCCCCCCTTTTTTTTAATGCTTAGTCGGGGGCAAATTACACAGCAGCCTTTATGGAGTCAGAAAAAAAAGTTAGATGTAAGTTTAATGATGCAATGGCATGACATGGCATATGTAGAAATGTATGTAAAGTACCTGAATGTCAAATACAATATATTGTATATAGTTTTGTAAAACATAATATTTTTTTTTCCCCTTTTTTATCCTTTCCCCCCCCCCCCCCCCCCTTTTTTTTTAACTTTGAAATTGGCTCCAGAAAAAACCAACCTATTGCTCTGCTACCTTAATCTTATTATTCTTCTACTGACTAAATTTTCTGACCCCAACACACCCAGCTCTTCAGACCATAGACTCCGTTATGTCGCTTGATCACATGGGAACCCCAAAGTCACCGGGGGTGACACACAGCGCGAGATTAACCGCAAAGCGTGCGGTCACGTATGGACCTCACTCAACTTACTGTCTGTGTAGCCAGGTGGAGGTGCGAGTTTCCCGGGCGATAATCCACCACCAGCTGGGCCACGTAAAAGGAATAAATAGTGCCCTTGGGCCAAAGCCTTGTACCACATGTTAGGATCCCAAAACTCTGCCAGCCAGACTACAGTCAACCACATATTCATGTGTTCACATGGTCACCATAACCAGAATGGCACACCCACATCAGGTGAATTTCACCCAACAATAACGTCGATCAGACAACACCAAGAAAAAGGGAGGAAAAAAAAATGCTCGCCTGCTGACAGCCACTATATGAAAGTATTCAAGTGTATCATATCTTTTCGGGGGTGCCCAGCAAAACAGATACAATAATTTGCTCCTTCCATTTTCGGATTCAACCAGATGTGCCATACAAAACGCGTCGCTAATTTTCCGCTTGATTGAAATTTTTGAACTTGCCGAAAGACGCGCCTGCGGCGAATAATCTTGCGTTCGGCAGCAAACGCTCGCGCATATAGCATCATTCGTAAGTATCTGCTTTTTAATTTCTCCTCTTCCTACTACTGTTTGCACTTCTGTTTCAGTTTTTTCTAACCATTTCTTACTATGTGTAAGTAAGTTGTTGTTTTTTAGCATGTGTGTTTGGCAGTGGTATTTTTTAGGATTACTGATAAACTACTGTCTTTTGATTTGTATTATTTGTATTTGTTATTTAAATTTTAGTTACATTGTGTCTGTATAGGTGTTACGGGGCGGCAGACGGAACTGTCGGATCCATGTGCAAGCTTTATTTAAAGCAGAAGAGGTCAGAAAGACAGGCGGGGTCGAGCAATGGCAAACAGGTATATGGCAGGTAAGACACCAGATTAATCCTAGGGCTAGCGTAGGTCAACGATCGGCGAACAGAATCAAAAGGGCGAGACTACAGGGATAAATCCAGGAAAACAGGCAAAGATCAGAAACCAAGAAAACAGACAGGGCAAGACTAGGCTAGGACTGGGAAACTAACGAGGGCTCTGTAAAGTAGCTATCACTGCTGGCGATAAGCACATACAATACTTCGGCCCTGGGAAGGGATCAAGTGAGTTTTAAATAGGGGATGGTGATGATTGATTCCAGCTTGTGCAATCAGTTGCTCTGTTTGCAATCACTGTGTGGTGTCATCATTGTGTCGGATGATGGGATATTAGTCCGGGGTAGATGCACAGTGTTAGGCGAGAGTCTGAATGGCACGTGTGACCTTGATGGCTACAGACGTAAGTTCATGGACCGGATACGTGACAATAGATCTTTTATTAAGTTTTAGTTGTATTTAATTTGAGTTATTTTAATACTTCCAACAAACTAAATGGAAATGAAATAATATATATATATATTGAATTTATAAATGTGTTTGTACATATACGGTATATATGTGTGTGTGGTTGTACATACACACATATGTAGTTTTTTTTTGGGTGTTTGACCTTAGTGTTATGTTAGAATCATTATTATACTGTTATACCTTTTGTTATTTAATATTTTGAATTGTTTTTAGCTTTATTTTTTGTTTTTCATTTTAATGTTAAGTTTTGAAATTTTGTTGTATGCATTTGTCATTTTTATTTAATCTCTTATTTTTAAAATGTTTATGTAGTATTTATAAAGTTTAGCTTTTAGTTTTGGATCTGTTTTTAGGTGTTTTAATACTACAACTGATTGCTTCTGTTGCCCTCATTTGGAAGTCGCTTTGGATAAAAGCATCTGATAAATGACTAAATAATAATCTACTATTTCTCATCCATTTAAACTCATTCAAAGAACTCATCTATCTAAAGATTTCTCAATCTATCTTCATCTGACTATTCTATCCATCTATCTATCCTAGGCGACATACTAATCAGCTAGCAAAAATGTTGAAACATGCTAGCTACTGCTAATTTACTTACAATAATCATGTTATCAACATCTATCTATCATGTTCCACCGGTCCCTGAGGCACCAGGACACATTGCACACTGCACATTTTGCCTGTCTCCTTTCTCTGACACACCAATTTCAGGTCTTGGAGTCTCTGCTAATGAGCTGATGACCTGAATCAGGTGTATTTGATTAAGGATGCAAAACGTGCAGTGTTGGGGTGCCTCCAGGACCAGGTTGGGACCCTAATCTAGTCTATCAAATTTTCAAACTTCAAGCTTTTAAAACTACTTCAAACTTTCTGGCTAGGCTTTTTTCAAGCCAACTTAAAGTTTGTCTTGACTAACTTTTTTATCTAGTTATTATTCTTCTTCTTAGACTAAATCTCTGAATGCTCCTCCTCCTATTCAAACTCCAGGGGTTTACCAAATAAAACAGGTTTATTCCTGTTAGTCTGACTTATTGTCAGTTGATTTGGTTCAAAATAAGTCAGACTAACTGAAATAGGCCTGTCTTATTTGGTAAACTTGTTTCATGAAACAGGCCCCAGCTGTCAAAATTCATATGTAAACAAACTGAAGGCCGTTAGACTCAATCAGACTTCCCTTCTATGTACTATTTCTAATCCATTCAAACTCCTCAAATATTTCTAATATATCTATCATCTATTTCTATCTATCTATCATCTGACTATTTCTATCATCTGACTATCCTAACGCACATGCTAATCATGAAACATATTAACTGCGCATTAGCATTACTAAGGTGGCATGCGAGCAGTAATCCATCGCTAGAAACATGCTAGCAGACACATCTAATCCCATGCTAGCACATCTGTCACCGTGCTATTATATTAGCAACATCTAGTAGCATGATAATCATGCTAGAACATTCTAGTAACCCTGCTATCATGCCAGCAATATGAGTAACATGCTTTCTGCTAAACATCTATCATTCTCGAAACAGTTATCAACAACTAATCTAAACTGTTCAACTTCAGCTTTTCAATCTTTTTTAAACTTTCTGGTCCGGCTTTTCCAAGCCAACTTGAAGTTTGTCTTGACAAACTTTTTTATCTAGTTGTGTTTATTGTCTTAACATTTCATCATTCTATTTTTTATTCAGATTAGCTGCAGCGCTTGATGGAGGCCTTGGTCCATATTAGGATTCTGGCATGAAATCCTTTAAGTTCTGTAAGCGCGCAGATCACTCTGCTTTCGTGGCAAAAACACTTCTTTATTCTCTTTTTGAAAATAAAATATGCTAATATTTAATGAAAATGAGGATTCGGGAGAATTCCGTAATTAAAGTAATTTATATTGCTGTTTGTAATCATGTAATCAATAAAAGTAACTGTAATCCGATTATGAGCATTTTAAAATTTAATATAATCAAATTACAAGTGCTTAATTTCAAACATTTCTAGGTCAGAGACCGACTTCAATAATTATTATCCACACAGTTAATATTCAATTACAATTTATTTTTGTAAAGAAATTCACTTATTTCTGGAAATATCAATGTACCACCTTTATCTACCACTTGTTGCAATTAAACTATTACAGACATACACATTTTAGTTTTCTTGGTTACAATTCTGGAATCAAACTTTTTTAAAGGAGTATTTTGAAATGGAGTATTTTGAGTATTTTAAAATTAGACCTTGTCTATAGAGGTCAAATCACATATACTGATATACAGAACATTTTCAGGCTTTTGAAACACTTGATTTACTTTCAATCACTTTATTTAAAATTTACTTAACTCCTCTCTCTACATATTTCAGAATCACTAAACTGAAAATAAGGAACTCATTTCAAACTGCGAATCATAGACCGGGCAGAAACATTTCTGTTTAATTAAATGTATTTTTCCAAAGTCTCAACAGCTTCATGTTTTGAGTATGTTCTCCAGTTGTCTGGGATCTTACCATAACCATCAAATGTTTTATTGTAGTATTTTTCCAAATCTTCTTGGAATCTGCACACAAACCACTTCCAGTAGGGCAGTTCAGAGAGGTCAGGTGTGATGCTCCAGTCTGCATAAACTCCTCCTGCTCTTCTGTAATCTCTCCAAGGAAATTTGTCATTTGAGGCACCAGCATAAAAAAAAAGATCACTTGCTACGCCTGATGTGCATATAGTAATAGCCAAATTTGTTGTTCCTCTGTAATACCACCCATTCAGTCCAATATTACGATGGATAGCAACACTGTGATCTCCATCATGGTTTTCTATGGTGTTGGTGCAGATGGCTTTACAGAACGGACACTGAACCCAACAGCACTGACAGAGGTGATCAATCAGAATCTCATCTGGTCTGTCTTTGTGTTCCAGCTTTACTGGAAAAGTTTCTGTGCTGAATTTACTGATTATGTCAGTTATTATGGAAGGAAGTTCTCTCTTTATCACATCTTCTAGGAGGTTGAAATCATCAACATCATCATGTTTGACTCCACTGAGGTCTTTTTCAGAGAAGATCAGCTCATCTGAGAGCTGCTGTGTGAAACTCTTCAACCACAAACCAGCATCTCCTCTCTTCACTTGAACATGTTCAGTAGATTCATGAGCTGCTTTCATGATCTTCTGCTGCAGGAGTTTAATATTCTTCTTCATCTTGGGTAAAACACTGACACTGAACTTATCAGTGATGTACAGACTGACTTCATCTCTGATGAAACTCTTGAAGTGATCTCTGGGATTATCAATGTAGTTCATGTATTTGTCAAAATCCTCCTCTTCTGCCAGTGTCTTCAGGATGTGTTTCTCCAGATTTGATCTGCTTCCATTCAGTGATTCACAGTTTGATCTCATTTCATCTGTCAAATCTCTAGCAGTGTTTTTGTAGACACTCCGCTCAATGGGTTCTTTAAGTTTCTGACAGATGATCTCACCAAAAATAGCAGCTGATGTTGCTCCATGACAGTATTTCTGGAAAATACTATAGTACTCATCTTTTTTCTTGTCACTGAGGATTTCTTTCATGTTCATTATGTCAATGTCTCTGATTGCTGGAGTGTCACTGATGATCTTCATGTTCATTTTCCAAAACAAATCAAACTCTTTCTTCAGTGTTTCTTCATCGTTTGCTCTGTCTTTGAGTTTTAAGGCAAGTTCTTTGCTCTTTTCATAGAGAGTGTTTTCATGATGTGTCATCTGATCATGTTTTTTCTCAAGGACATTTTGCTGAAGAATCTCATTCATTTTTTTCTTTGTTTCTCTCACAATGTTTTTCTCAAGCTCTTTGATTTTGGTTTCAAAGGATGTTTTCCACTGAATCAGTATTTCTGCATATGTGTCTTTCTCAAAGAATTCAGACATTGATTTTTTCACTTCTTCACTTGTCTTCTTCAGTTCTCTTTGAAGATCAGTTTCCTCAACCTCATGAATTGCTTCATTTTCTATTTTGTTGTGTAGTTTATTCTCAATTTTCAGCATGGCATTTTGAAGACTCCAGGACCACTTGCTGTATTCGGTCTCCAGTTTCCTGTAGACTGAAATCTCCAGAGAATTTCTGAAGCTGAAGACAAATTTTTCATTCAGTAAAGCCTCCCAGAGATCTTTAATATGAATTTTGAAGTCTTTCAGCAGTATTCTATGTGATTTTGAAGCATGAGATATAATAGTTTTCTTTAGTTCTTGAATGTTCTCACAGTAGTTTGGGTTTGGCGGTGCCATGGGTGGGTTTCCCTCCCAGAGCTGAGAAAAATACTTCACGTCTTTCTGAACATCAAATTTAATGACATCACCGAAACATTCTGCGTCAGAGTCTTCTTCTTTAGCAGCAAGTTTTGTCATCTCATCCAGTGTCTGCAGCAGTTTTCTCCTTCCCTCCATGTTTTTTTCTCTAGCTGCAACATCTGAAACATTCTGATGCACAAACACACAGCTGGGATTCAGTCTGACCTTCTTCATCCTCATGAAGGCCTGAACAACAATCTGAAGAATGTCCTGCATCTCAGATGTGTTTTCTCCAAAAATGTTGATCAGCGTTAGATTTGCAATACCAACAACAAATGTGGCAAATTCATTGTCATGATCTCTAGTTGATCGTCCAGCCAGTTCTGGAGCACGAAGACCCTCAGTGTCAACAACCAGAATATAGTCAAAGTTCATCAGTGTTTTCATCTCGTCTGAGACTCTGACCAGCTGCATGAAAGCTCCTCTGGTGCACCTGCCAGCACTGACGGCAAACTGGAGTCCAAACATGGCGTTCAGCATGGTGGATTTCCCAGAGCTCTGAAGCCCTAAAACTGACAGCACAAAGACTCTGGTCTGGTCTCCCAGTTTCTTGACGAGTTGATCTAGAACAGCAGAGATCCAGATCACAGGAACATGAGCAGCGTCTCCATCCATCAGCTCCAGTGGAGATCCAGAGATCATCATCTCTGCTGCAAAACTCGGGAGAGAAGATAAGTGAAACTGCAGGTCTTCCTTGTTCTTCTTCACAGATTCACATGATTCATAGATTTGTCCGATCTCCCTCATGATGTGCTCCAAACCAAAGGCTGCAGCCTGAAGTTCCTCAGATATTTTCTCAAGTTCAGTTTGTTCAGTTTCAAGTTGTTCTGACTTATCATGTTTCTCTTTCAGTTGTAAGACTGTTGACCACTTTTCATGATACTTGTGGTGTAGAGTAGAAATATCAGCTGATGTATGCTCATCCAGGAGAAATCTGATCCATTTGAGAAAAAACATCTTCTCAAGTTTATCATATGAGCACATTTGTTCAATTAAGCACTTGATAAAATCACTGATATCAAATTCATGCTGCTGTTCACGGATTTTATTCATTTGTGTTTTTTTAATACTTATTTCCATTTCAATCGTTTCTCCTTGAGGTCGATGTAGTTCTTTGTTCTTCTGACTCCACTGATGCCACAGTTTCCCCTGATGAGGCAGAAATGATTCTTTGATTTTTCTCAGCTCTTTCTTCTTTAGCAAACTGATCATCTGATGTGCTGTTTCTCTTCCTCTCCTGCAGTCACCATCATCTTCCTCATCTACTCTGATATCTGGGTGTTTGGACACATCTTCAAGTCTGAAAGTGGAAGATGATTGTGAGAGACAAGCATTTATAACTCTTCTGAGTTCTTCAGATACATCTGACTGATTTCTGCGTTTCAGACCAATGTTGAATTTCCCTTTCTTTGTCTTAATTACAGAATACTCATTATCATCTAAAAGACTAATGAGTGGCTTTCTGTCCCTGTACAGGTTTTGTATCTTTGCTGCATGTCTGTCATTCCTGTCCATTCGTGGTAGAAGAACAACATTGACTGAGGACATTTCAGTGAGGATCTGCAGCTGTTTCTCATGGTCTCCTGCATCACCGTGTAGATTACAGAACGCGATACAGTTAGTAAATTTATCATCATATGATTCAGAAGGGCAGAACCAGGCGATCTCCACCACTCCATCCATCAGGACTCTGGTTCTGCTGCTGCCTGGGCAGTTCCTGTGGAAGAACGTGTTGTGTCTCTCATTGATCAGATCATTCATCAGCTGAGACTTGGATGAAGACACAGAGCCAAACCTGAAGAAACACACCATTGGAGTTTCTGCCTTGTAGATCGGCTGGGTTTGACTCATGATTTCATTGTCTGTGTATCTCATCTTCCAGCTCTTGTTGATTTGTCTGAATGTCCAGAGAGGAAACTCAATCTGTTGTGTGAATGGATCAGGAACAAGCAGAGGCAGAGCGTACTGACACTGGGACAGTTTAGTCACCATCAGCTGCTTCAAGAAACCATCAGCACAATGAAACACTGCCATCTGAACATCCATCGGGTGAACAGGGTCAGACTGACTTGATGCTTTGTCTGACGGAGAGAGGTTTCCGAAAACATCATCAAAAATATCACTCTCTTCTTCAGAGAAGTCGTTGTCTGTTTGTTGTGTTTGATCCTGTTTGTTGGTCTCTTTAGTTTTAATGTATCGTGCTCTGTAGTTCATCATCAGTAGTTTTTGTATGAAAGTCTGAATCAGCTCCTCCTCAGAATAAAACTCATGGGACTGTAATGAATGTTCAGTTATCTGAAGAACATCTGCAGCTCCGAGTTTATTGAGGTGTTTGCCTTCAACATGGAGTTTGTGGAATATATTATTCATTTTAAGTCTTTATCCTTTTGTTGGTGTTAATCTGAACTGATTACTGCTGTTCCAATGTCCTTTATTTTCCCTGATGAAAAATAAATAAAGATATTTTTCAGCTGTTACAGTCTACATAAATGATATATGTAGTTAATTTTTTTCAGATATCCTTACTGTTTATTATGCATCTCTATTGTAACTGTCACAAAGTTGCCATTCTTACCCTGTTCTGTTAGCTCAAAACTGAATAAAAAAAACCCCATAGGAATAGTTCCTCTTAAGTTTTTACAGTGCATTATATGCATTTTTAGGGAGCCAAAGTTCAATACACTGGGCAATAATACAGCTCTAGGAATGGCCAACTCCTAGACCTACTACTGAACTAGGGAGCTGTTTGAGACAGACAGTTAAAGAGCATATTGCAGGTTAAACATTTTATTTTCAAATGGATATACAGGTGCATCTCAATAAATAGAATGTCGTGGAAAAGTTCAGTTATTTCCGTAAGTCAACTCACATTGTGAAACTCGTGTATTAAATAAATTCAATGCACACAGACTGAAGTAGTTTAAGTCTTTGGTTCTTTTAATTGTGATGATTTTGGCTCACATTTAACAAAAACCCACCAATTCACTATCTCAACAAATTAGAATATGGTGACATGCCAATCAGCTAATCAACTCAAAACACCTGCAAAGATTTCCTGAGCTTTCAAAATAGTCTCTCAGTTTGGTTCACTGGGCTACACAATCATGGGGAAGACTGCTGATCTGCTGACAGTTGTCCAGAAGACAATCATTGACACCCTGCACAAGGAGGGTAAGCCACAACATTCATTGCCAAAGAAGCTGGCTGTTTACAGAGTGCTGTATCCAAGCGTGTTAACAGAAATTTGAGTGGAAGGAAAAAGTTTGGAAGATAAAGATGCACAACCAACCGAGAGAACGCAGCCTTATGAAGATTGTCAAGCAAAATCGATTCAAGAATTTGAGTGAACTTCACAAGGAATGGACTGAGGCTGGGGTCAAGGCATCAAGAGCCACCACACACAGACGTGTCAAGGAATTTGGCTACAGTTGTCGTATTCCTCTTGTTAAGCCACTCCTGAACCACAGACAACGTCAGAGGCTTCTTACCTGGGCTAAGGAGAAGAAGAACTGGACTGTTGCCCAGTGGTCCAAAGTCCTCTTTTCAGATGAGAGCAAGTTTTGTATTTCATTTGGAAACCAAGGTCCTAGAGTCTGGAGGAAGGGTGGAGAGCTCATAGCCCACGTTGTTTGAAGTCCAGTGTTAAGTTTCCACAGTCTGTGATGATTTTGGGGTGCAATGTCATCTGCTGGTGTTGTTCCATTGTGTTTTTTGAAAACCAACGCCACTGCCCGTTTACCAAGAAATTTTGGAGCACTTCATGCTTCCTTCTGCTGACCAGCTTTTTGAAGATGCTGATTTAATTTTCCAGCAGGATTCCAGCAACCACCTGCCCACACTGCCAAAAGCACCAAAAGTTGGTTAAATGAGCATGGTGTTGGTGTGCTTGACTGGCCAGCAAACTCACCAGACCTTGAACCCCACAGAGAATCTATGGGGTATTGTCAAGAGGAAAATGAGAAACAAGAGTCCAAAAAATGCAGATGAGCTGAAGGCACTGTCAAAGAAACCTGGGCTTTTCATACCACCTCAGCAGTGCCACAAAACTGATCACCTCCATGCCACGCCGTATTGAGGCAGTAATTAAAGCAAAAGGAGCCCTTTCCAAGTATTGAGTACATGTACAGTAATGAACATACTTTCCAGAAGGCCAACACTTCACTAAAAATGTTTTTTTATTGGTCTTATAAGTATTCTAAGTTGTTTGAGATAGTGAATTGGTGGGTTTTTGTTAAATGTGAGCCAAAATCATCACAATTAAAAAATCATTAGTAGTACTAATGTTATTTATTATTTTATTATATTATTATACTCCGCAAGTACCATTTGTTCTTTTAATATTTTGAACTGAAAAGTTCAATTTGTGATTCAAAAAAAAATTTGAAGAAAGAATTTATCTTAATGCATTTATCATGGTCATGGTAAGTTACTGTGTTTGTGGAGGTTGCACAAACTCTAGCCTGTCAGGACATCGAGTCCACATGTTTCCTAACAAGAAATAGCATGGAATCTTCCGGGCCTCTGTGCGTTTAAGCAACTGAAGAGACAGAACTTCACTAATGCATCTGCTTTGAAAAACGTGGTTGTGTGTAACTTAGCGATCACTTTACACTGGACGATTGTTATCCCGGCGATATGCTGCAGTTCAACATACTAACATACTTCAGCTACAGAAGCAAGAAGCAAGTGAGACTCAGAGCTGATGCACACAGCACCTTCATCGGGTCCCGGTCCGCCTGTGGCTCGGCCGCTGGCGGGAGACGGATGCTCATGGATCCGTCAGAGATGCTGCTCCACGAAAACGTAAACTGTGCACCGCAAGTCTTGTTTTTAAACATTTTCTACCTACAAAATCAGTGAACATAATTATTTAAATAATGAGACACAACAAGATGTGTATAAGTTGTTGTAAAGCACCGCAGTTAGCGTGTAAGCATTAGCAATAACGTTATATTTTTAAAAACCGTGTAAAACGGTTACCATATGAGAAGGCATAGCTGGTAAGTTAACATCAGTTTGCTAATATTATAACTATCAAGTCTAGTTACAGCTTAGTAACATTGTTTGCACAGCTGATTGGTACTTTTTTTTAAGTCTTTGGAAGACATTGCAAGTAATGAGGGAGTGTGAAGATCTGAAGCAGTGAAGGCCAGCTGTTATTAAAGTGCCCCTATTATGCCATTTTTAAGGTTGCTAATATTGTTTTATGAGTCTCCTAAAACAGGTTTACATGCATGCGAGGCGTGGGGGGGGGCTAAGGTCAAAAAAGTTACTTTTCTCAAAAAAAATGTATTTAATTGTGACCTAATTCGAAAGCCATTCGTAAAGACTCGTGCGAAGCAGTTCAAAGATTCAGTCTCTCTAAACCCCTCCTTTCCGTGAGCCCTCACTGCTGATTGGTCAGATGGTGCAGTCCTTTGTGATTGGTCCAGAGCCGTAGAGACTGGCTCTGGATTGGTCTATTGCAGACAGTGTGTGTCGGAAACGAAACGCCCATTGCCATGACAGCCCTGGAGACTTGTCAATACATAGAAAAGATGGTATCGATTGTACCTTACCAATTCGAGCCGGAGTCTGATGATGAAACGGTTGAAGTGGCTGTTCGACAAGAGACTGATTCGAAAGCACGACTGGAGAAGGACCTTTCTCAGTGGTAAGTGTCAACAAGTTTGTGGTAATTATAAGATGTGATCAAACAAATTTACTCTCACAGCGTAGGATACAGCGTCTTCTCGACATGATGTTAACCACACAGAAATTTTACTGTTTGTGGGCGGGCAAGTTGGGGGGGGGCGCGACGTAAACCGTGGGCCGGAGAGCAAATGTGGTACTTTGTGACGTAGAGCCGTAACAGAATAAGATTCCTGACGACTCGTTTAGGCGATTGTGAGCCGACTCTTTTTTTTGATAGACAATAACTATTTATCGTGCACTATCGGCTTCACAACTTTTTTTTTTTTGAATATTTTATTTTAAGCTTTTCACATTTTAGAGAACAATCCCCAAACCCCCCACACCAGCAAATCAAAGGGAAAAAAAAAAACCTAATGACACTAATCAATGTAATCATGCATATATACATACACCCACATATAGTATACATATACATCTCCATAAACATACATCGTTCATACTTGTGTATCTATACAAGAGCAAATACAGCCATCTCAGCTTCACAACTTTGCAGATAGTTTGTTTACATACAGCTACATGACACACTGCATGAAAGGTAATATTTGAAAAGGCATAATATGGGCACTTTAAACCACCTCTATGGACTGACAGATTCCACTCCTAATGGAGATGCAGATGTGATGGAGGCCAAGTGGAAAAGCATGGTCAGCAGTGAATGTGATCTAAACTTTTGCTTGCTTCTCCCAGCATATGCATCAGGCCTCATGGAGTCTCTGAGAGAGGAATACTGCAGGTCACCACAGGCTCTACGAGAACGCAGCACTGTCTTCCACTACACCTGCTCCTCTTTCCAGATCCCTCCAGAGGATCAACAAGATGAGGCTGTTGGCGTGTATCTAGCACAGCATTCACGATTCAACACACGTTAACAACACATTAGTGTGATACCCAGACTGAAAGATTGTTATTTTGACGCAGATGGTATATTTTTCTTTCAGTAGTATACGTTTAGTACATCTACACATGTATATATATATATATTTATTAACAGTTGCAATGTTGTGTTTTGAGTTCGGTATTAAAAGTGCTATGAAATAATATTGGTTATGATTTAGTGCTGTATAAATAAAACTGATTTGAATTAACCATAAATGCAGATCTGATTGATATTTATCTGATGTAAACTTCATAAATTGTCTTACTGTATAAAAACTTGTTATTGTGATTGTCACCAAAATGGGGCCATTCAAAACCTTAATAATCACAATCAATAAAAATTAAATTCCTCCTTCCTCTGGAAACTGTCTTCTAATGCCTGAACACAACTCATGCAGGTAAGGGCTGCTCAGAATGCCATAGGCCCAGCGGACAACTTGCCTGTATGCTGTCAATATTGATTGTCATACCAATGGCATCAAAAAGTGTGACCTAAATATAGGCAACTTGTAATTGAAAAAACAAATTATTCAGATGTTTTTAATATTCAAATCTTTCATTTGTATTTGAAGAGTTTGGTTCCAAAACGCTATAAATCCATTTTGATTAATTTTAGTAAAAATGTGTTTTCTTTACCGAGAAAGTGGCAAGATGAAAACCACTATTTTCTGTTTCAAACTTTCACATACAGTAGCATCTTTAGGTTATAATAACATTGAAAATCTAAATCTGGATTTGAATTTGTAAAGATTTATATAACATTTTATTTTTTCCCCAAAATGCAATAAATCCATTGTGTATGAAAATACACAACATAGTAAGTTGATCCACATATGACAGCCTCTGAACTTGGTCAATACTAATCTTATATGCAGGCACTGGACTAAAAATACATTCAATCAGTCATCGCTCCCAAAAAGAATTAAACGGGTCATCTTGTTAATGTTATAAATTAATTACAACAATAAAAGAAAATTTCAACATGAACATTCATGAACAACATTACATTAAACCTCAAATGTGGCAAGCCTCAAAGCCTGGGAGCAGAGTCAGACGCTGCACAGCAAGTGTGGGGGTCACATTCTCCACTAATGCCTGGTATGTAACTCCCTGCAGCACTGACTTTCCTCAGCTGTGACCATGGCCTCACATTTCCCACACAAGCACATAATGAAACAAAAACTCTCTCCTGCGGTGATGAGAAACCGTTATATCATGTAACGTTAGTGTCGGATATTAACGAGTTTGACACGCCTGATTAACGCTTATTCGTTTCTGTTACTGGTAGGTGTCAATACTCATAGACGACCAATACTAGCTTTGCTATTGCCTGATTACATATCATTAGCTAACGTGTGTATATCTGTATGCTAACACTGGTCTCTCACCAAGGCACCTGCCCTGTTCTCCTCACACCATAACTTAATTTGTCTCCTCTGACCGTTGTTCTGTCTAACTCTGGCCCGTCCCTGCTCTCTTGGCCACATAATTGTATCTGTGGTCCGTCATACAAGTGCGAATAAACATTTAAAATTTCCTCAGCATCCAAACTGTCATTGTTTTCTTATGGTTTAAATGGACCGCTCTCCCTTTTGATGCGTCACTTCCGGTTTTGGCAGTTTTCAGATGCGGAAGTAAAATTCTCTCACAAAAAAAACGACTCCAAAAGCCTTAATAGCGTATTTTAAAGTATATTTGACAGAAAATCTAGTTCCTACATTATTTTTCTATACATTGACTCACTGAGGTCTCTAACCTGGAATTTGCCCTTTAAGGCCCATTCACACCAAAGATGATAACTATAAAAATAACTATAAGGAAAGTGCAACCTCGTAACCTCGATTCCCTGAGAGGGAACGAGCGTCGCGTCACTTGACACTATGGTGAAACTCCTGTTTACTCTTGTTACTGAAGCCTGATTTGTTCACTTTTGTGTAGTTGCACAAACCAATGGCGCTGTAACCCACCAAACGGGGAGGAGCCAATCGCTATATAAGTTGGCTCAAAGCGCCATTTCATCAGAATCTTTCGACTGAAACAATAGTCATCAATTCACATGCAGCTTTATAGCACTGCAACTTATGCAATGCTCATTCCCTTATCGCAGGGAACTGAGGTTACGTTAGTAACCAGATCGTTTCCTATTGAATGGTCTCTCCCTTTGTGTTCACTTAATGCTATAGGGAACGCATCCAATAGCACCGTGCTATAAGCAAGTGCAGGATGAAGCCTGCTCTGCGAGCCCTGCCCCAGAGCACCCATACTGAGGGCTCCTATAAGCATAAGCAGGGACATCAAAGTTATAGAAGTTGGTAAAGGTAGACAGCAACAACCAGCCGGCGGCCGCACAAATCTCACCAATAGAAATCCTGCTGGACCACTCTCAGGAGGAAGCCATTCCTCTGGTGGAGTAGGCCCTTTCACCTATAGGGCACTGCAAGCCTACTTTTTTCAAGTTTATTTGTATAGCGCTTTTCATGATACAAATTGTTGCAAAGCAGCTTTACAGAAATTTTAAGTTTCTACATTATATTTAGTAGTAGATTATCAGTGGTGACTGTCAGTTAATGTACATATGGCAGAAATGTACCTACTGAGGTGAAAGCCAAGGCGTAAGCTCACTATCCAGCGAGATCAGTGAGGTCTCTGTTCAGATACTCAGAGCAGCTCGTTGTATGCTACGAAGCAGACCAGAGTGCTCAACATACATTCTAAGGGCCCGAACAGGGCAAGGTGGAATGGGACCCTGCTCACCATCTGCAGCAGGGACCACTAGAAGGGTGATAACTTCAGCTCTAAACAAAGTGGCAGAGGCGGACTGTAACTAAGTACATTTACTTGAGTCTGGTATGAGCCAAAGTTTTAGGAGGATCTGTAATTTACTTGAGTATTATTTTTTCTGGGAACTTATGACTTTCACTCCACTACATTTCTATCAAGGTCCTCAAAGTAGAAAGTCGTTACTATGTAGCAGCTTTGAAAATCAGTGAGTGATTTTTTTGCTTCTTTAAAGTGTGAACTATTTTTTAGACAGCCTACCAGTAATCACTCTTACGTGAAGTGATTTCCCAGCTGTTTTTGAACACTGACCAGGTGCAAATGTGATATTTATTTACAACAAATCAATAATAGGAAGTTAATATTGTGGAATATATTAGACACAACATTGTTTGAGTTAGCAAAAATGTGTAAATGAAAATATACCATAAACCACAGAATAACGTTGGGTGTCTTCCTAAGAAAACACGGATAGGGCTTTGACTTGAAGCCGCTGCACTGCTTTTCCTATCAGACACCCTTGTTCATTTCAGTCTGCCATTGTTACAAGCACAATTTCATGACATCTACCAGTTTCAAATGTGGTAATACGAGATGGCTACACACAGATGTGTGCACACTGCCAAGCTCGGGATGCTGCGTGTTTCATTGGCATTACCACTTGCAGACATGCTATCGGATGATTGTCCTAAAATAAAACATTGAATAAGACAAGTCGTAAAGTCACGTGCTGATCGGAGATGTTTATCGCCGATCAAGTTTTGTGCCTCTGGTGCATTGAGGGTTAGCGGTCTATATTGCCAGTGCACGCATTTGTCGATTACGGATCTTCAGTGTAATGTACACGCAATCCAAGCCCAAGTGCTCTGCATTCATTGAGGTTGATCACTCAACGCAAAACCCTGACCTCTCCTCTACCGGGAAGTGTCTGAAGAGACGAAGCCATTGGTGAGCGCGAGGGTTTTAGAGCTCGTTACTACTAGCATATTTGATTTGTAATGATGTCCCACAACTTGAGATACCATGGTCTTTCAGCAATGCAGTATAACCACATCCCACTAGGCGGGTTCGAGACTGTTGCACCTGCCGACATGACAGGATCTCTGCCTTATCAGTTATCCAGATAGAGAAGTCAGCCGATGTTGCGAAGTGTAAACGCACTGTGTTCTGATTGACTTGATGATCCGATCTGCTTGATCAGATCACGGTGATCACATGTTAATGCCAAGTGTAAACACAGCTTGAGATCACTAACATGCTACTTTTGTGAGGGTGGGTAGGGATGTTACATTTTGCCGCCAATTATTTGGTTCTTAACCATCTCACTAAAAGTCCTACCTTTATTTTTTCAACCTACATCCTACCGTAATTACACTGACTAGCTTGTAGGTGTATTGTATTGTAAGTTGCTTCAGAGGTATTTCAAGTATTGCATACAACAGTAATAAAACAGTGCATTGACATAAAAATTAAATTTACTTTTGGTACTTTAGTACTTTTAAAAGCAAGTATTTCTGTACTATTACTTAAGTAAAAATCTGTCTT
>JADLZN010000276.1:0-37597 GCA_018155175.1 Sinocyclocheilus anophthalmus
ATTATTTTATCATTATTATTATTATTATATTTAATAATTAAAATATAATATTATTCAATGATCCAAATAATGAGAATCGGGGCGGAAGATCTGGATAAAAAAATGTTAGACGTGTGGTTCTTTTCATATACAGATACTTGACTTCTGATTCAGGAAACAGTGCATATTGGATTAATAGTTCCTCTCCACAAAAAAAGTTATCCTCTCAAAGTTCTTTTATGTTATGGTCTATGATGTCATATATTCCACAGTTTCATAAAAATTTAATAACAAATCAGCGATGGTGCTATTATGACATATATGACAAAGCTTAGATTTGTACTGTGTCCTGAAAATGTGATGGGTTCAGCCTAACTCTTTACAACAGAACAATGAATTGCTAGAGCTAAGATCTCACCAAGCTCATAGTTGTGGGACCTGACAGACGTAACTAAAGCTAATCATTTGACAAATCTCTGTAAAATTAAAATGGTTACACTATTTCTGTAGTCAACTTAGACATTCGGTAACACGTTAGATTAGGGGACCCAAAGATTCAATAATGGACTAATGAATTTCCTCAATATAAGACTCCTAAATCTGCCTCGTTTATTAATAAGTTAGTAAGGTTATTGTTAAGTTAGTGGGTGGTGGGTGGTGGGTGATTTTTTTTTAAGGGGGGTGGTTTTGCGCTTTTTTGTTTAATTTAAGGGCGTTTAGAGGATGGTATCATACAGAATTATAAAGCGTTCAAATTATGTTCACTCCAGAATAAAAATATCGGTAACTCACCACCAGGTCATCCAAGATGTTTCATGTCTTTCATGTCTTTCTTTCTTCAGTTGAAAAACAATTAAGGTTTTTGAGGAAAAAATTCCAGGATTTTTTTCCGATATGGTGACAAAATGTGATTTGAAAAGTCAAAGAGGAGCCACGGGATATAGCCGTCCGAATCTCAGGTGTCCAGTGCAGCTTCATAAGGGGAAGCTACACAGCCAGCGGGGAATAAGGTTTAATTCTAGCATAAGAGCCCTATTGGGCATTATTCTAAAAAATAATTTTAAATTGTATTATACTTTTTAACCACAAATGCATTGTCTGGTGGCATATAGCGTTCACCTAGCAATTACGTGAATTCACGTTGGAAAGAAGGTAGACATGACTCATAGACAGGAAAGAAAATGGACCCAAAGTCAGTGTTACATAAAAGGAATGTGCTGCAAACAAACGCCATGAAGGTTGAATGTGTGATGTGAACCTGATGAATGATGTGATGTGAAACAATGAGTTCGGACAGCAGTTCAGTTTGGTTAAGTGGAGGAAGGGGTGAGGGGGAAAAGGGGGAAATAAAAGAGGATCGGAGATTGAGGAATTTTTTGCGCCTACTCTACCTTTGTTGGTACGGGAAGTATGTACGCATGAGACGATAAGAAAAGAAATCTAGCCGCTTGGATCTTTTCTAAGTGTGCTAACCATAAGGTAATGTCGAACATAGGCAGTGATGTCAACCGCTTGGATTGGTCCTTATTAAGTTTAAAATGTGTCATTGCAGAGATAGTTGTCAAAGAGCGAGCATTTTGCGGATAAAAAGTATATCAGTTTTTTTTTTGTTTTTTTTGTTAGAAAATTAGACGGGGGAAAAGGGACCAATGTTTCGGTCAGATAAAGACCCTTTTTTTTTTTCCCTTTAAATACTCAGCTGGAATATGTAGGACCCTTTGAAATGGCATAATAAAAAACTGTTGATTTGGACCTTTAACTCGTTGGCCACCGTCCATTATCTGGAGGAAAACCTGGGAATGGTTTCATCAAAAAATTTATTTCGATGAAGAAAGAAAAAAAGACATGAACACTTGGATGACATGGGGTAGTTTCCTTTGGGGTGTCGGTTGTCAGGAAGGAAATTTTATTCTGGTTATAATGAAACAATGCCTTTAATATGTGCATATTTATAAGTACTAATGAAAACGCCATATATGCTAGTCTAGTAGTAATATGAAAGCAGTAACCGTGAAACGTTTCCTCATCTAAAGTGTAAGCTGTACCAAACATTCATACTAAACTAGATACTTTAAAGCACATATCAAAAACTTATTAGACCCCCCCCAGTATTACGGAAAAATGGCCCTTTTGGCCGCCCTGTACGCACGCCCATTTTTAGGATTAATAGAAAAAAGTTGAATGTACGCAGGGGCAAACAAAGTATGTAATTAGACTAGAATGCCTTTTGGGGGGTACGCCCACGCTCGGAGCAAAGGAGAGCGCGTAAAGTTTTTTTGTTCTGAGCAGTATTTACGAGGCCGGTTCTACCACTACCCTAATGATGGTAGCTGACAAGTACTTGCACAATGACTTAGGGGTTAGTTAGGAGAATATCTAAAGTAGCGACTATCAAAATAAAGTGTTACCAGATTTGTATTCACCTTCTACCCATTTGTTTTCCACTTCTCTGCATACCTCCACCTCTGTCTGTTTCTTTCTCTTTCACTTCCTCTCAATGATAAATGGCAGTGGTATTTGTATATGGTGTTGTTTCTTGGACAGACAGATTCAAATGACGTCATTTTCTCTTTGTCAATCTTTTGCTTTGTCAAAATTAAATAATCAGCATCGTTAATGCCCCTTGGTATGACAGCAGATTTACTTTTAGATCTTTAATCTCAAGTTTTAGCTTGAATCATGGTACGCTTTGATAGTATATGAAGGTTTGTTGTGTGTTTTAGGACAACAAAAAAAACAGGGCACCAGAGAAACGAAAATATATCGAATTATTAAGTGATAACATCTTTGCTGTGGATAGTCTTGGTTTTTGTTGTGTGGTTGGCTAAGCTAATTGAACGTGAGAGGCAGTAAGGCAGAGTGCCAGTTGCGAACAGGTTGGAGTGATCTGACACACTGCCTGCGTGCCTCTCATCACTGGCTACAAGCGCTCGTAGGACAACATCAGTGGGTAAAGGCCCTCTCTGTCTGAGTTAAGGCTTTGTTTAAAGCGCTCATGTGGATGGATGAATGCTGGTTCTTGTGCAAGCATTGTTCTCTGAAGTGGTTTTCACACACAGTGGTTATGTGACTGTGTAGGTGGTGTATGAGCGTGTCTAAATGCTAACATACACCAACAGTGAGGAGTTTGAACACACTTGACTGAATTTATTTCTTAGAACATTTTGATAAAGGCTTTTACTTCAAATTTGTTTTGTAGACAAGAATAAATTGTGTATGCACAATAATGTACAAAACTAATATCTATCCTTGTTTGCTACATTTCTTAATTATTTGTTTTTCATTCAATTTTAAATTGCTTTTGTTTGAAAAAAAATTCAGTTAAGTATATTCAGTAAAACGGTATATTAAATTGGGCTAGTATTATATTGTGTGTGTGTGTGGGTGTGTGTGTATATATATATACACACGTTTCGTTGTAAAATTTAAACACATAGTATGTATGTACCTGTAGTATAGTATACACAAAGAGAATGTCAGCCCTTCATGATCCAATTCATTTGTTAAATTCTCTATTGTAGTCTTATAGTGAGTAGTAGTATTTGTTGTTGTTGTTTGGTTGTTATTACTATTATTAAAAAATAAACAAAAATAGTGCCTTGAGAGATTTATAATAGTGGTTGTGCCAATCATTGGTGGTCAAAAATCCGACTATAGGTTCCCCACAGTTATTGAAAGTCATGACAGATATTTTTTTATTCTTTTTTTTATTTTGTTTGTGCAATAAAAGTGGGGTTTCTTTTGGGGTTTTGCGTAAATGCAAACAGAGTGTTGGTAGAGTTACAATTGGCAGGGACTTCCTCAAGGCTGGTTTTCTGATTCAATGAAGCACATTGGATTGTGCTTTGTTTGCTGTTTGGTTTGGACAAAACTTTGTTGGTCCAAACATATGTGGTGGGGCGGTGTCTTCTGATTGCTTTTATGCCACTTCAAATTTTGTTTGACAGAATATTTAAAACAGTTTCTCACTTCCCATAGAGGATGAATGTGACATGGCCAACTTTTTCAGTCAAAGGTCTTTTAGAAAAAATCGGGAAAAGACTAGGAATTATTAAAATCATACATCTGGAAGTGTTGCTTCAATTATTGTTGCCTTCCCACTGATGAAGAACAATAAGAAACAATGCAAGAATGAACTGCATACAGTTATAGAGGTATGCATTTGCTGCTTAAGAAAAAGGACAAATAAAGTTTGTGCTGTGTGAATTCTATGATGCTTGAATTCTAAGCAACAGCAGATTTCCAATAGTTGTACAGAAGGAATTCTGAGCTTGGCCCATGTGGTATGGTGTGTTGCAGATCTTAGGGCTGTGTTTGGTCATGGTATTGGCGAGGGTTCTGGATTGTTTGGGCCGAGCAGTATAGTTGTGAAAGTGAAGCCTCTAAGGGCCATTTTCCTACGAGCCATCCATATAGAGGTTGAACCACTAAATAACTTCAACTATGGATCATGTTTTTGGTGCCTGATTCATGTTTCCCAGGGTGTTCACATGACAAATCAAAACAGGGTGTCTAAAAATTTAATTTGGGTATTTTTTTTCCTTCAGACGACGTCAGTCTTTAGTCAGAACAATCTGAGTTATAAGGGTCAGACTCACTCACTAGTATGACTACACTGAAGCCATAGTATTTAGATGTTTGATGTTTTATATAAGCCATTGTTCATGATATTGGCATAAAATCTTGTCAATCTTGCCAGGTGAAGCATTTTTTTTTTTTTTAAATCCGGTATGAGTTGGGGGAAAGGGAAATCCAAAATAAAATTGGAATAAGATTGTGTCGGGTTTTGTAGCAAGTCATTATTGGCGTTTTTATTTAATAGAATTACTAATGCTTTTCATCATTTCGTGGTTACATTAAGAGGTACTGTCATAACCAAATCCCTAGGCAAACAGTCTTACACCAATGCAGTTGTCTACAGAAACGCCCCCCCATGGATTACGGTCTACAAGACACAATTCAGCCTCTATTGGAGGCGTCCCCGCCGCCGGGAACGCTCCCGAAAAACCATGCCGTAACAGGGCGGAATTGCATTTATTTCCTATCAGGAACAGCTAATCATGTGGGCGGTTCTTCATAATATCTAAGTGCGAGTCTAATTAAAGGTGATAGTCTCTATATTGAAACAATTAGGTAATGTACATCAAAGTTTTGGCCGTGGGACCCGTGCGCGAAGTGATCGTACGGAGTAGCTCACACCCCCCAAGTTCGTGGTCTGATGTAATTACCAGTGCAAATGTAAGATACCTTCAGTTTTATTGGGAGGGTGTTCACTGTATGTATAACTACTATTCCCGCAATAGGAAGCGGAACATAACACATACCGGCATTAGTCTTTTTAACCACTGCAAAAAAAAAAAAAAAAACACACAAAAAAAAAAAAAAAAAAAAAAAAGGCAAAAGCAAAACAAAATTTCGTTGAACCTTCATAATCAGTTTTTTGTCTTCTTTTCCAAGAGAATATATTTATTTAATTACATTTTACTTACCCCATGCTGCGCGGGTATGTGTAAAACTGTGTTATATCATAAACTCCAACATACTTGGGTGGAGTTTGATTGTGGTAAAGCGAAGCAAACGAGAAAAAACAAATAGTAGTGATATGGCAAAGCAGAATGGTGTAAGGAAAGAGAAGCACTTAGTTCAACACATCAAGTCTGCTTGAAAATGTAAGTTTGGTGTTTCTAGCAAGAGCTAGGGCTTGTTTAGATATTTTTGACTCGTCGGTAAAACACACAAACATACCCAAAATAAGAAGGATTTTTGCAAGACTGTAGGCCAAGTCGACGAAGACACCGCCCTTCCCTGTCGAAGGTAGTAGTAGGCATTTCTCAGAAACAGGAGAATAATAGATCAAATTAACTGGAGGTATTTACCCTGGATGTGACATACATATTTGGAAAGGCCTCACATCCAACAGTTTACTATAAAACTAAAAGATAAGAGGATTAAAAAAATAAGAAAAAAAGGCAAAAAAAAGAAAGAAACAAAACAGGTAAAAAAAAAAAAAAACTATTCAGCATACACTAAACACAGACGGCAGCAAAATAGCTAACATAAACATTTTACACAACAAGACAAACCTTCGCTTGACACCTGCTGCAAAGGGAAACCTGACAAAATCCACAGGCACTCTGGTGAGATGATCGCACTTTTTAGAGTGTTCAAATTCAAATCTGGTTTTAAATGCTACGAAAGTTAGCGAAACGTCTCTATAAGAATATGTGCTCTCAAAGAATAAATCTATAAATCTATTTGAAATTTTTAAAAAAAAACTCTGTTTATAAAAAAATAAGAAGTACTGAAGAGTAGAATGAAGAAAAGATAAGATGGGACAAGGGCCCAAGGATGGAGTTTTTACTGTTTTTAGTATAGGAAATATCTTGCAAAGTCTTGCTACATAGATATTATACACTCTTCTGGTGGCAAGGGATTATAACCATATTTAGGGGACCATTTTACTGTGTGGGGGGTGTGTATCGTATGGCAAATCTATTGGTAAATTCCAGGGAACTGATTTCAAGACCCAGCCACCATGTTAACTTCAATTGTTTAGAGCTTAGTGAGTTTGAGTGATGCAGTAGACCGATGGTAGATGCCAATGCAGGATACAAGTCGCTTGGGTTTATATGTGAAACACATGGGTTAAAAGGCTTCCTCTCCCCCTCACACTCTGACATTATCAGAACACATTACGACAACCGAAATAATTTACACCATTCTATGAAAATATAGCCGATATTTGACCCTATTTATCCACGTGTCACCACCCCCCCCTGAGAAGGCATAGAGATAGCATCAATCACTCGGAATTCATTGTTTGTATCACAACTCTCTTCATTTGATGTCTTGCCAAATTCTCGGCTCTGGGGTTGTAATGAATCAACAGCATGGGATGGGGATATACACAAAGGGAATATGATTAGGGGATGATCCTAATAACAAAAGCCAGTCTGTTCTCAGGCATATCCCGCAGACCAGGCAAGGAGATCTTATCTTGATCGCGATCTAGTTCTTCAATAGGGCTAATATCAGAAAAAATCAAGCGAAGTTGCCCCACGATTAATTTGGTGAAACGTTCACACCATGAGTTGTGCATTAACACACTAGCATGGCAGAGAGCCAAACTCCAGAAGCCAATGATAGGCTTCGCTGCTGAAATTTTAATGAAAGCCGCTCCATGGGGGGAGAGCAACGCTACCTGATACGGGGAACAAGCCATATTAAAAGCTGATCTGATGGAGCCGACCAGCCGACAACCTGCCTGCCAAAAAAAGTAAAGGAGGCGATGCCGGCAGAGATGTTCCTCGTCCAACCGACTCATTATTATAGTAATAGTACTTTAGTACTACTGTGACTTCAAGTAGGACTGAATTAAGAGTTCTTAATTAGTTCTATGCAGTAAGTCACTAACCAAAGTCTCCAGGGTAGGACAGAAATTGCATTTTATACATGGGAATGAACGAATAATGGCCATGCTGGAAAATCCAGCTCTTAAACTGGTAGCGTTCTTTTGAACATGGTATAGCGGGAAAGGGGAAGAACGCACCACGGAAACAGCCGACCAGGTCATACCGACTTAAGGTGGTGTCAATTATGGGCTGCAGGCCTGTGAACAAAGATGGCAGCTAACCAGCTAAAGAATGGCAATGCTCCAACATACAGGACCTGCTTAAGATGGATTTTTGCCTCAAGGTGTTGATAGTGTATCAAATGTGATTTACATGCAAAATAGATTAATCAGCTGAGGATAGTACAGCTACTAAATAAAGTGGTTCTGTAAGGGTTCCATGAAGGTGCCTGTATGTCAAGTTTGTGACTCTACTCTCTCTAAAGCATAAAATCCCATTCATATGGTTGCAGTATTTAAAGAAAACATGCTAAGTTAAGCAGGACTTGTTATATCTGAGAAAAACAATGCCTACACGTCAGTTATTCTCCTTTGAATGAAAAGGGCTTTCAGGGACCGGCGAGGGGCGGACCCCGGAGAAATGTTGCCGGGAATCCGGAAGTCAGTCTCTGTTTGGTTTGTGAAACCGCACATGCCAGGCTATCAGTGTTACCAATGTCTTTCTGGCACCCCGGGTTGCCAGTGGGCTGGAAAACCAAGCGTATTCCTCCATTCAATTTCCAACTGTGCACCTGAGAGCGTGGTTGCAGGTTTCATCAAGTCCTGAGGAGGAGGGGCCGACATCGGGGACCAAAAAAACCCCTCTTACAAATATTTTGGATTTAATGGGACGCTGGCAAAAAAACGTAGGTTCATACCACCCAGGTCCAATCTCGACCTACAGCACCCTCTTTAAGACAACTGAACGTTCAAAGACGATTATCCATGCACAAATTGGTATTTTTAAGTGGAAAAAAAGTGGAAGAGGTCCTTTAGAAATATTTAGAGTTCGTCTTTTACACTAAAAGGTTCTGTTGGGGACCCAAAAAATCGG
Source organism: Sinocyclocheilus anophthalmus (assembly GCA_018155175.1). Classification (NCBI taxonomy): domain Eukaryota; kingdom Metazoa; phylum Chordata; class Actinopteri; order Cypriniformes; family Cyprinidae; genus Sinocyclocheilus; species Sinocyclocheilus anophthalmus. The sequence continues at coordinate 8,424 of JADLZN010000276.1, forward strand.
TTCTAATGTTGCAATCACTTGTGTGTGAAAACATCTTTGGAAAACCATTTAGTAAGATCTTAACGAAGAGTTGTAAGGATATTTAGTGGAGCTGAACTGTGAGAGCAGAAAAGTTGGACGGTTGACGGCGTCACCAGCAATGGAGAGGTCAGGCTCCGGGAAGGGAAAGAATCGAGTCAGTGCCGACCCCGTGGGAGAGTGACACTGACTGTGGGGAAGAAAGAAAAAAAACAACGGAAGGAAAGGAAAGCATCAGGGGGTGGGAATTACGGACCCCCCTGCTGACAGGAATGTTATCAAACTAAGCCTCTCATGTTTATTCCAGGAGCCTGACAGTGGAGACACATTACGAAAATGCAACGAAGAACATCCAATTAGATACTTTGGTGTAGTTGTGTGGGTGTGTTGGTCTGTGTGTGTGGGGTGGGTGGTGGCGTGGAGTGTGTTGTCTGTGGTGGAGAGGCGCTATGGAATACTGTGGGTGTCGTAACGTCTATGTACGAGTGCAATATCCATTGGATTGATAGAAAACAGGAAGCAAAGACTATTTTTAGTTGTTCTGTTTTTTGTTGTAGTTAACTTGTTTGTTTGGTTAGACCAGGGGTAGGCAAGTTCGGTCCTAGAGAGCCACAGTCCTGCAGAGTTCAGCTCCAAGCCTAATCAAACACACCTGAACAAGCAAATAAAAGTCTTCAGGATTACTAAGGCTTCATAGGGTGTGAGTTTGTATTCAGGGTTGGAGCTGAACTACTGCTGTGCGGCTTCAGGACGAAACTGCCTACCCTGGGTTAGCCCCAATCCGATAGCTATTAAAGCTTAATAATAATGATAATGGTAGTTCTTAACTTTATTGCTCCTAGTCAGGTCATGATGACCTTAGACCAGCTGATCTTCTCGTTACAGCTATGACTGCCGGAGATGGTTGAGTTAATGGCATAACCACATCTCTAGCATCCGAATCTGCATCTCGCCATCTTGCGAATGAACATGTAACCAAGACAAAAGAGTGGAAGGTAGGAACGAGGTAAAAAAAAGAAAAAAGAGCATGTGAAATACGTGGAAACAAAGAGGATTGTGAAGGAAGAGATCATCAGAGCTACAGTAAGAATCATGAGTTTGTAGAGTCAATGACGATAGTTTTCTAAAAAGATAGGGGTTTTTTTTAGCTTTATAGGCTCTGTCTTTCTTCTGTTGATATTCTTGCTTTTCTTGTGAGACTTAGTCAGTGGTGTACTGGTTATTCACATATGACACTATGAAGTTTAAAGCTACACATTGGAAGTTTTAGTTTTCAACTTAAAGTACTTTAATAAGCAAAATAGTATAGTTTTGTGTAGTAAATAGTTAAGGACAAAGTATAGGGGGCCGACCTGATATAAGGTTTCCAAAAGTCAGTACTAAAAAGAATTCATTACAGGAGTCATTACAGAACAGTGCTGCTAAGTTGATCCAAATCAAACCGAATTTAATGGTAGGAACATAAACATGGTGATTACTTTAGGAGGCATGACGATGATGGCTCCAATTTTCATTTGCAAAATAGTGGCGGTAGCTATGTAGTTCTGGGTTTCTTGCACTCAGTGATCAGATTTCTGAAGAAGGTTTATAAGAGCGAAGACGAATGATCTAAGCATGAAACATAAAACTGCAGGTAAGTAGTTAACTAGAGGACGGCAGTGGAATATGATAATATGATACACTATGTGTGTGTTTTATAGAGAAAAGGTTGTGAAAGATGCAGGAGGAAAAGAAAAAGAGGACAAGGGGAGAAAAAAAAGAAAAAATAGGAAGCAAGCTAAGGGTTTAAGATCGAGTCAGTACATATTTCACAAAGGTCAGCAAACGTCCCACCAGGTAGTTTTTTTTCGTTGAGTGTGTTGCCCATAAACATGACATCCTAGGTGCGAATAATCAGGCTGCATTGAACTAGACGGCGAAATAGGTTGCTAGTTCTGCACACTGCATAAACCCCCCAGAAACCCCCCAAAAGTTTTAACACACCACATGAAAATGTTGTATGTACAATTTGATTAAAATTAAGGGCCTGGACCCCATTGCGTTCCTGATGGTATAGAAAAAACTCTAGAATGAAATACTTGAAAGATAAGGCAAAAAAAAAAAAAAAACGAAATCCTATTAGTGCAGGCAGAAGGCTCCAGGTGGAGGAAAGGAACAACGGGTGCAAGGCTGCTAGTTCGGCAAACGCAGGGAATATCCCGTTTGACACCGGCAGTGTTTCGTTAGCGTTCTTCTTTTGCGTTCTCTTGTGAAGCCCGGACCACATCCAGAGTCTGTGTAAATGGGTTGTGCATTTGGTTGAATAACATCTGAGAAAACCAGTATAGCTGTATATGTTAAACATTCATCAGAGTTTGTGGTGGGTTTCAGTATACATTATGGTGAACTTTCTTCAGGGTAATAGGCTTATGTTTATTTAGAAGTAGCTATTTTAAGCCAGTGAGTCTGATCGCTGATGTGGATCCATTGGTGCTGTTGAACCAGCTCATCAATGAATAGTCCTTGCTGGGTTCAAAATGATCAAAGGTCTTGTCTCTGTGTCCCTTGCTGGATGGCCATCATGGCTTCGCTCCTCCATTCTCCTCTTTCTGCTTCCTTGTTTCCTTCACTCCAACCTCTCATCCCCTCTTTATTGTTATATTGATAACATAGCGTCCTCCTCCTCACTGGTTAGCATTAGCGCTTCTGACCTGGAGGTGGGGGGGAGTAGACTGTAGGCTGAGCCCCTCCACCCACTCTCACCACTTACTCTAGAGGAATACAATTTAAAAGAGAAAGAAAATGTTACATAACTTAATTACTAATTTTAAATAATTTTCTTCTCTGTCTTTGACAATTCCATTTTAGCGAATACTTGGTTCATTCAAAGGATACATTTTAAACACTTGTTCCTGAAACTGAATTTTAGTTAATTAGTGCTGATTTGTCCCAAATTACTTAATTGACTGCATAAAATTTCTCTATACAGGATTAATAGTGCACACCAATCATTTTTTGTAATTACACACACACACACAACTATCCAAAAAGATTAGGTCAGTCATTCGTTCGTTCATTTGTTCATTCGTTTGTTCGTCCGTCTGTTTGGTATGTTCATTCATTCATTTGTTGGTTTGTTGTTTGTTTTGTTCGTTCTTGTCATTACTTATTTATTATAATGTTTCAGAAAAAAGAAAGAAAGAAGTCATTTATGCCTTACCAAGCCTGTATTTATTTGATGAAAAATACAGAAAAACAGTAATATTGGGACATATTATTACAATTTAAAATAACTAATAATTTTTTTTTTCATTTGTTTATTCCTGTGATTTCAAAGCTGAATGTTCAGCATCATTACTCCCAGGTCTTCAGTGTCAATGATCCTTCAGAAATCACTCTAATATACTGATTTGCTGCTCAAGAAACATTTATTATTATCAGTGTTAAAAACAGTTGTGCTTGTGCTGCTTAATATTTTGGTGGAAACCATGATACATTTTTTTCAGGATTCTATGATTACTAAAATAGAATGTTCACAAAGAACAGAAACATAGATCTTAGAACTATAGATTATATACTATATATAATATATATATTATATATAGAATTGCCCAGTTATGTTGTCACCCAAATTATATTACGTATATTGGTTATTTGCCACACAAAATGACTGACTCAATGAGTAAGTTATTTTTTGCTAGAGTAGACTTTCGTAGAGTAGATCTATTTTCAAAAATTGTGGTTGAACTGTAATGTTGGAACTTCTTTGACTAAGAATAACTTTAACAGCAACCTCATCACAGTAGTAACGTCCCCAAAGGTGAACAGTGAATATACAGAATATTACACATAGGGGGACTGTCAGGTGTTCAACACGTTAACACGATCTGTGTCGCGACAACGTCATGGGGATAACACAAGTTCAGTGTGAATATAGTGACTAGAAACAATTATTATAAATTGTTGTGCATGATAGTCGTTATAACTTAATATTATTGGGAATCTTGTGGTGGGGGGTGTGTGGGGTGTTGGTTTGGTCTATGATCGAATTGAGGATGTCCTTTACAGAGACAATATAAGCACAACTGCCTCATGTAATGTCAAAATGAAAATTACGAAAACCTTATTTCTCACCTCTAAATAAACATGCACGGTTACATTTTTAAGCCAGGTTCCAATTTTAGCCGCACGAATTTGCCAGGGGCGAAGGTAGCTAGGCAAGCGAAGATAGCAAAGCAGAAAGACAAACAAAGCATAGTATCCCCCGGGATAGCTTGAAGATCCCGTCCCCTCTGCCTTGCTCTTAACCACTTTACTCGCAATCAATATACATCAGCCTTGTGTGAGACACAAAGTCCCATTGTTCCCAACTACCCCTTCAATCTGTTTTGTCAATTTTTTGTAAATTTGGTGGGAGTGCCAGCATTGGGGAAACAAGTTCCGGAACAAATGCGTGGCAAAGTAGGCTTTTTAGTTCTTGACGGGTGGTTACCGTTGGTTCTGGTATGCAAAAGCAAAATAATTCAGGCTGGCATGGTGTGTAATACACAAAAAAAAAAAAAAGACACCTTTTTGCCGTCTTGGTATATGAAATCATAGCATAAGTCTTATGGAGACAAAAGTTGTAGCCATACCCACCCACGGGAGACAGAGACAAAGTCTACTGTTTAATGTAGACAAAAAAAAATTAAATTCGAATTTTTAGTGGTTTAGGGCCAAAAAAAGAACATAACGACGAGGCCAAGACCATCAATAAGAAAATCTTTAGGATTCATTCCATATATGAAGGAAGTAGAGAGTAACTTTTGTGTACACTATAAACAAGCAGTAAAGTATTAAAAAGGCAAAACAAAAATACGGTAGTTTGTAGTGCTCCAATAAAAAAACAAAGTTTATTTAGCTTTTGGTGGGGAGAAAATACAACTTAACCAAGAAAAAAAACAAAAAAAAGCAGTATATCAAACGGTACAATATTGTGTCATATTCTATTCAGCACTCTCTACAAACCTGAAATGCTACAGTTTTTGTCCCGAGGAAAGGGGATTGCGCGTGTCGTCTCCTACATTTCAGTGCAGAAGTGGGGGAGGGATGCCGCGGTTTTAGTTTTGGAATGAACATCACATTCTAGTCGGCTACCGAGGGTAGTTATGACCAACGTTTAATGCGCAATGAACACTTGAGATGGAAGGGCGTTTTGTGGTGAGAACCGATGGAAAAGAGAAAAAGGAGAAAATGCGCGTAGGCAAATAAGTAAACATAATATTTTCAATGGTGGCTTATCTGTATCGTTTAAATAGTTCAACCTAATATTCTGCACAATAATATTGCCAAAAGGCAAAAGGAGCACCCGCACCACATACACACCACATATACAAAAGGCAATGGACGGTTTGTGATTTTGACTCATTTTTTAATGAGTCAAATAAAAATACAAATAAAAACTCCCATGCACAGAAAAGTCTTGAACTGTATCAAATGTAAATAGATGTAAATAGAGAGGCGAGGGACATGTACCTTTAAAAGGATAGTTCACCTTCGTGTTATTACAGATCTGTGTGATTGACTTTCTTCTATATCTTCTATTTATTTGAAATATCTTTAGTATGTCATACAGTATACTAAAGTAAGTCATACAGGTTTGGAAATAAATTACATGAACGACCACAAAGTCATAATGTCAGTGCTTTGTAAACCTGCATGACTAGCACAGTGACGGGGAAAAAAATGGGGCATTTAGAGGCAGATGAGAAGTGAATCGAAAGGTTATCTTAGAAAGGAAAGGCAGAAAAAGCAATTTATATAGTACGACGGCGTATCTTTAGAAAGCGATATCAGAAAAGGTGCCTGAAATTTGCTATGGTTCATGCCGTATTGCCAGCCTTCGACCAGCTCATAGGATGCACAGCCTGACGGGAATTGTCCCAAATCTCCCGATTAGCCACTCAGACCTTGGCACATGGCGTGACTGATCTTCATGTTGAGCAAAGTGTGGATCCATGCGATTACAAGTGCCTGAACCGAAGAGGACTGAATTCCTTTAAAAAATTAAATACCCTTTCACCTTCATCCATCTCCTCTGATATCCACTAATCCATTTGTTCGTTCCCTAGAGTCTAGTGAAAGCTTGGAAAAGTAAGAGCTGCCAGAGAGCGAAAGAGAGGAAGCGAGAAAGAAATACTGGTATACCAGCACTAACTGCTGACGGTCTGTCGGTAACTCCTCCTGAACTACTGACACAGCACATTTACACCAGTTAATCAAGTTATTTGTCACTCCTAATTGATGGCAACAGACAACAGAGACTGGTGGCTCTAACTAAGAGTAAAATGAAGAGATATGTACAGACAGAAACTGCTGATTCTGCAGTACATTCACTGGCCTCTTGGGTGCTTTAACAAGTTCGCTCTATTAGCTAAAAACATTAATCTGCACACATTTCTGAACACACCATGTGGGTCGTCTGAACGTTTTAATGATTCCTTAGAAGCAGCGGCAAACATTTGTAGCTGATGCTTATTAGCAGCTTGTTGGTAGATCAAAAAATGCAAGCACTGACGCACCAGTAGGTCTAAAGTCGTACTGCGATTTGTCATGCAACAGCTCCTAATGAGCCAGTCTTACTGTCAGACTGTCTGGCCAGTGCATATTTCTCTTGCCTTAACCAGATGTTCCCTGACCATCTAAAGTGTTTTGCACACAATGCTAGAAAGTGCTATCTAAAAATCTGCAGCTTCAATCTGATTCTATTTAATTTCCGGCAGGTTTGACTATTTTAGATAAACCTTTAGGTAAGACTTGTAAAAACTAAAAAGTATGGTTTTACTTGTCATTCAGACAGACCCTTAGACAGTTCTTGGCCAAAATAAGATGCAATGGGCACTTGATGCCATTAGACAAAAGTCTGGCAGTGCAAGATGACACTGGCATATTAGCTAAAGAGGCGGTGGTTTCTTAAACCTTCTAAAAGCTTTAAATTTGGTCATTTTAAACCCCATATTTAATTGTATTCAAAAAGTGCACTGATACATCAATTAAAAAGACTTCTAAACATCATTTAAAATGATCAAATGAAAATAAATGTTTATTATGTACTGTATTAGGAGACAGATGCTGTAATGGAAGATCCAAGCGCAAAACATTGATCACAAAGTGTGGGAACTGAGGACTGAAGCTATAGGCAAAGTGACCCTTGCCACTAATTTGTTTACAGCTGGTGCCTGTGTGTTTACAGTAGCCATGTTTGAGAAATAAAGGAGGGATTGTCAGAAAAACCTGATGGAAAAATCACACTTGTTCTGGCTGACATGTGTGTGAATGCATGCGTGAATATGTGTGTTTAGACTAACAGAATCTGCCACTGTGATCCTGAGGGACTCAAGGCAGACAGCGAAGAGAAAGGGAGCTAACAAATGTTGATGAGAAGAGAAATTACATAGAAATAAACTAAAAGGCCAAAATGAAAAAATCCACCCTCGTTTCATTCCAAACCGTTTTGGTTACCACTGACTTCGATTTTGAAAAAAATAAAAAACTCATGGATATATATATATATATAACATATATATGACTGCTTATAGAATATGTATGTATATATATATGATGGTAGATACTGCATGTACCATTATATTCTAGTAAGTAATTACTTTATTATACAGTAATAAAGAATAATAATAAGAAATCTTAAAAGTAAAATGGTCAGATTTGACATGGATATAAGGGACTTTGGGAGGGCAAGCTTAAATGTGATGTCACAATCTTATGATTATCTCAATGCAAATGTGACCTGTATGTGTTTTGTTGTATCCTGGGCCTCTATGATGGTGTTGTTTCAAGGGTCTGCTTCACATTCCTGACACTCTTGTTTTTGTTTTCCTCTTTCTTTGCAAAGGTTGCATCTCCTCCCCCTAAACCCATCACTATTCACCACCCAGCTCCCATGATGCACTGCTGCACCCTCTCAAGAATGTGATAAGTCTCATCTCCAAAACCCAAGACCCAAACGCTTTTCTCCCTATCTAAATAGGGTCTGAAATTAATGAGTCTGATCATCGCTTCATATGCCTGTGCTGAGTCCCTTCTTGCTTTCTTTCTTTCTTTCTTTCTTCTTCTTATTTCAAAGTGGAATGATGTATGTATGGAAGGTTAACCATAATGCCCTTGGCTCACAGACCGTTTCAATCAAGCAAATGCATGCTACTATTATGATTCAATTAGACGGGCTTTTGTCCGTAGTGATTCACCAGGCAAACTTTCTCCCTTCTCTCTCTCTCACACAGCACACACCACAAAACACACGTTGTGTGGACACATTAGATATTTACAATTTTTAATATTTAATAAACTGTCTATGTAATACTCTTATGTAAACAGGACTATACGATTCCAACATTATGGATATTTCATTTCTCTGTTCGGGGATATTTGCAGGCCTTCGTCACAAAGAACAAAAATGTGATAGTTTTCCTCAAAAGACCAGTAAAGGATTAGTTCACTTCTGGAATAAATATTTCCTGATAATTTACTCAACCCCATGTCGTCCAAGAATTTTATGTCTTTCTTTCTTCAGTCGAAAAGGAAATAAGGTTTTTGACGAAAACATTCTGGGATGTTTCTCCATATAGTGGACTTCAATAGCAGCCAATGGGACGAAGTTCCAAATTACAGTTTCAATGCAGCTTCAAAGGGCTCTACACGATCCCAGCCAAGGAATAAGGGTCTTATCTAGTGAAATGATCTGTCTTTTTAAAATAAAAAATAAAAATGTATATCATTTTTAACCACAAATGCTCATCTTGCACTAGCGCGACCTCACACGTTACGTAAGAAAGTGAGCTTGAGTTTTTCGCCCTGCCCTACCATTTTGAACCGAAGTACACATACAAAGAACTAACCACGCATGACCTTTCCAACGTGATTAAGCAATGTGTGAAGTTGAGATAGTGTAAGATGAGCATTTGTAGTTAAAAACCAGGGCCTGAGTCAATATGCTGTTCAGGGGGCCCAGAAAGCATAGCAGCGCCCCTGTTAAAAAGTATATAAATTATTATCTTTCACTAGATAAGACCTGCCTTTGAAGCTGCATTGAAACTGCAATTAGGACCTTCAACCCATTGATCCCCATTGAAGTCCACTATATGGAGAAAAATCGTAGAATGTTTTCTTCAAAAACCTTACTTTCTTTTCGACTGAAGAAAGAAAGACATGAACATCTTGGATGACATAGGTAGACGATCAGAACATTTTTGAAGTGAACTAATCCTTTAGACTAATCCTTAAATTCATTTTAAACCTCTTAAATCAATTTTTTTTTTTTTTTTCCAAAGTTTTTAAATTCCTTGTTTTATTGTTGTGATTATTGTTTTTATTTTATTTTATGTAAAGCACTTTGAATTACCATTGTGTATGAAATGTGCTATACAAATAAACTTGCCTTGCCTTGCCTTGCCTTTAATTATTTTGTGTTTTAAAGGTTTTTTCTGAGACTGTTGCCTCAGAAAGTCAACATATAGCACATCGTTGTAGATATTTTATGCTCTTGCATTGCTGGATTTTCTGTTTCTTTTTTTTCTCTCTCTCTCTCTCCAAACAAGGCAAGACGGATATAGTGCTTGGAAAATCTCTTTTGCAACAATTGTTATTATCTGCAGTTCCTTTTGGATCCACTATAGTGGCGCAAAAGTTACACTGGACCTTTAAATGTGTTTTTTGTGCTGAATCAATTTCATCAAGTGATATGCATATATTTAATGCTCTTCCAACAGAGACCATTTGTCCCCAGTGAAGATGTTTGACATCCTTCCCTGCACTTTGCGGCAGGTTGAATCAACATGGCCACTTTATTGTTGAGCTGTAATCCCTCCCTGTCTCGTCCCCATGGCGTTAGTCCTGTGCGAAAGGAACTAGTGGACTATAATCGCCGCCGTCTCGTGGTCTTTTAAATATTATTGAACAGCACACAAGTGATTTAAAGATTTCCCTGGAATGTATGAAAGTACTTCTTGGGTTTATTTTCAGGGTTTGTGTGTGAGTATATCTATGCAGTTCTCGACTTGTGTGTTCCTTTTAAGATCTGAATGATAAACGTGTCAACTATATCATCCACACCTGGCCTTACATGGAAAAGCCAAGTGTATAAGATAGTGGAACGTAAAAAAAGATATGAGAGCGAATGGAGAGATGGGACAGGGAGAGAGAGATACTAAAGATACACACAAGAGAAATGAGAAGTATGGGAGTATATCTGTAAAATACACAGTGCAAAGTGACACTGGCTCAACCAAAAGCTTGAGTTAGAGGACAATGTGTTTGAAACTAACTTTCCATTATTTAGACTGGTGCAGAAATGACAATAATCCTCTTTAGCCCTGTCTTTAGCTCGTGATCTTACCGATCTGCTCTGCTACATGCAGCTGTGTGTGGGCCTGCGCCTGCGCCTGCGCCTGCGTCTGTGTCTGCGCTTGCTGCTCCTGCAGACTCTGGCTGTCCACTGAGATGCCGCTGTCACTGTGCAGCTTCTCTCCCTCTGGAGATGGTGTCTGATTGGCTGTGGCTGCGCGATTATTAGCTGCCTGTTTATTCTGCTTGCAGCTGTTCCACCTGGAAGGCACAGATGCACATGTATAGTACAAATAAAAGTAATGAGTGAGAGGAAAGCATCGATTTCAATTTCAATTTCAACAAAAAACACATATGTTTGCACAGTGGTGTTTTTTAATATGCTTAAATATGTGTCTTTATTACAATTTTTCTCAATGTAATTTAATTTGATTTGTTTTAATCATTTAATTTAATTAATAGTTTGTTGTGATTACGTTAATATAAATAACATATCACATACAGTAATGTAATAAAGTAATTATTAAACATAATTAGCTGAAACAATCATCTAAAAATGACTTAACCCTTGTGCTATGCTGAAAATCCTTTATCTGATTTGGTGTTACCAGTCAAAAATGACAGGCTGGTAACACTTTACTTAAAGCCTTATATTGTATAATGCATTATAAAGGTATTCAATAATGCATTATATTATTCATAATGTGTATTGTAATAATTATATCCTGTCATACATAAGTACAACTGAATTTAACAATGCATTGATAAGTGTTATAATGTATTAACTGTTGTTACAATTATTTATGAGATGCAATACAATCATGAGATACAATCCATTATAAGGTGCATTACAAGGCATACTTGATGCATTAAAACTACTTTTATAATGCATTATACATAAAGGCTTCAAGGGCCTTGTAAAAAATGATGGTAAATTTATCATTATCACCAAATCTTGCATTTAATGTTTTTGTCAGCTGGTTTCTTTCAATTAGAACAGGTTTTGTATTTCTTTTTGCAACACTGATCTGAGCTTATACACCTGGCATAAAAAATACATTATTTGTGTACAATTGTGTCAATATTCACACAAAAACTGAGGTTCCAAAGAGAAATGCAAAAGAAAACAAGTTGAAAAAAAGATTGAATCCAAGATTCAGTCATAATATAGCAAAATGACAGATATTAAGCGATTTTTGACCAGGAACACCAGAAGTGTAACATGGTGGGGGAAAATCCCCCAAAAAACTATGAAAATTGTGCAGTTCTTGTTGCAGTTGTTCTACAATTTCAGCACAATGTGATAACATTAAGTAGCATTTTCAAGAAAAAGAATATCCTCTACAGGTCAAAATGACTAGAACACAGCATGAGGGTTAATCTCAAAAATTAAGACCAGGCCTGAATTATTCACCTCCTATCACTGTCCTCAGTCATTTCAATCTGTTCTTACGTCTTTATTTTAAGTTTTTTTTCCTCTCTGTCGCTCACCTCTTGAAGATGACGTAAGCCAGGAGGCCGACTACGACCGCTGCAAGGATGGGGCAGTAGATGGGAATCAGGTTCTCGTTTAGCCCTCTCCCAATGAAATGAGGGGGGCTGGGTTTGGGTGTGGTGGCGTCCCCTCCGGGGTTGGGGCTCCACAAACGGTTCGGATCAGTGACGAACGAACTGGAATCACTAGTGGAAGCGGGATAGGTAGGACTCAACGGATCTAGAAAAGAAAGAAAGACAATCACACATACATTAGCTCTGAATGACTGGACATAGATGCAAACTGATGTGGAAAACTTCAGCAATCTGCTGTTACATCCAAACTATTTATGTAATTTAAAATGTAAATGGGATATTGAACTGAACCTAATGAGTCCGTTAGTAGAAGCTGTGAAATTGACCAATGGCTGTCTGGATGGTGTTATATGATATATAGCCCTTTTCACCCACTAAAGGCACTATTTGTCTTTTTATCTTTCTTCCTCTCTCTATTGATTTGATGCATAATTTGTACAAGGCAAACCCCCCCCCCCCCCCCCACATAAACTCCTTCAAGCTCCATAGAGCACAACAGTGGAGTCCACTTTTCAGAGGCCTTTGAGGCTTTGTGCCGGAAGTATTTTTCCTATTCATTTTCTCCATAATCATTAAAACCCAAGTGAACCAGCTCTGAGATTAATCACATTACAAACTTTTGGTTTAAATCTAAGTACTTAAAACTATTAATAATACATTACTCATCCAGTGAAGTAATGATGCAAATGATGGTGCGATATAAAGCTATTGGCTTTAAGTCATAAATTCAGTAAGTTTGAATAGAAAGCAAAATAAATATCTCTATGGAGGAAATAAATAAATGGCTTTTACTTATAGATACCCAACTGTTGCACTTATACACACATACAACTTTCCTTTGTTTTACTGTTGAACTCTTCGCTCTTTCTCAAGAAAAGAGTCCAGAATCGAGGAGATTGTTATGGTTCATATCTTTCATGGCTGTAAAATAGGTGGTGACAGGGTTCGATCTGGCTCAGCAGGAGGTCTTCACGTTGCCATGACTGTCTAAAACATTCTCATTCTCAGCTGAACTATTCCAGAGCGGCCATATGCGTGACTGATTGAGCAGTGCTGAAACAGAGAACCTCTTTCCAAGAACTTTGGTTTGATTTACAAGAAGCTCAGCTAAAGGAGGAATTAAAGTTGAAGGTGCCGTTTAAGAACCAACGCTCTTGATTAACATGGACAAAACATTTAGGATTTGGAAACTGCTGTTAATCTTGCCTTTGATCTCACCACAGTATGAAAATTTAGCTTAAGCTGGCTATTGACCAGCCACTATGTTCTAAAGCCAAAAATCATTCTAAAAGTGATTCCAGCGATATCGTCATAGGTGTGGTGTGGACTTCCCTATAGACCTTAGACAGGGTAGCACACAGGAATGAAAACGAGACTGTGAGGAATAGAAGTACAGTGCGTTCAATTGATTGTACTGTTGTTTAACAACTGATTGTTCAGCTGACAAAAGTCTTTCTGAAAACACTTTCAGTACCCACAAAAAAGCATTTTTAAAGGGTTAGAAGATGATCTATGACCTTTCATACAGTGTGCCAGACTGCAAGGCTAGTCCCTCACATCCTAGTTTTCGTCCTGCATGTAAAGGGGGGAGTTTTTATTTCATAACTGAACTCATGCCCTTGATTTAGGGTTGACGCATGAGTAAGAGGGGTCGATTAACTAATAAAAAACTGGGGGATTCTCCGTTGGAGACGCGGACAAAGTGAACGAGGTTAAAGACAGTACTGAGGATATATATGGTGGGTTTTATAAATGGCAGGGTGTGTCAGCTGGAAGTCTTGGTGTGTTTATGGTGGGTGTAAATGAGGTTTTTTGGATGGGTGTCAGTGGTAGAGTACTGCTAAAAGAGGTAAATTGGTGGGCACCAGAAGTATTTAGAGTATCTTTGAATCCGGTGTCTTATAATTGGTTATCAGTAACATTCGTTGGGTTATAATCTAAGGGGGTTTAGGTAAGTGGTGAAAAAAGCTTATAAGAAAAGCTAGTTTGTCGGGTGAGGATATTTAAGCTAAATAGAGGGTTTTTACTTCAAAATTTGCATAAAGTGGATATGAAGCCTGCTGATGTTGTTACAACAAGCCGACAACACGTTTGGATCAGCTACGATTTTAAATGTTTTTTAAAGGTCCCTCATTTAATTGGTATCAAAAGTTCTTAAAAACACAGTAAAAACTGCTGTGAATATTATTTCATTAAATCCAAGTTTTTAGGTTTGTCATCATACTTTTACAGTAAGATATACTTACTTTCTCCGATGGCAAAAGCTGAAATTTTCATCATCCATCAGTTTATTTATGCTTCTGTTTAAATCTTTGTTTTTTAATGTTGTAACTGTATATGTTTTTTCAGGGATTCTAAATAATAAAAATTAAGTTAGAATTGCTTTATTCAAAATAGATTAAATAGTTTTTCTAACAATATAAGTCTTTATTATCACTTTTTTTTTATCAATTTAACACATCCGGCGGGCTGAATAAAAGTATTACTTTATTTATAACAAAAAAAAAAAAAATATCTATATAAATTTCAAATATTATGTAATACTGATGCCTCAAACTTTTTGAGGTACTGTATCGTTACAAAGATCTCATTTAAATAACTGCTGGTGTGTTTGTTTGTTTATATATATATATAATATATATATATTATATATATATATGTGTGTGTGTGTGTTTGTTTGTGGTAGAGAAGTCAAACAGTTTATGACTGCCTATTCATTAAAATCAAGTAAATTTTTGAATATAACAAAAACATTAATAATCCCTATAATAGCATAACACAATATATAACTAATTTGGAACAAATTGGCTGTCAAAACTCTGATTTGTTAGAGGCGATGAGTTTTATGGTTGAAAGTAAAGTACATGAACGCTGTTGACATGTATACGTATATTTAAGTCTGATTAATCGTCTGATTTGAAAGGTGTTAGGTAAGGGGAGTGCAGCTTACAGTGAGCGTGTGGTGGTGTTCTCCAGTAGGTGGTCTTGGTTGTTTATTATAACGGCTGGCTCACAGGTGGGATCTTGGATCCTCAGGTACTGTGATTCCGATTTTTAAATGACTGGGGTCATCCGGTAGGAGGACGTTTTAGAGCATCCTCAGCTGAGAAAGGCAACATTAACATGCAGTGAGTTACATTAATGTTTCATCTTGTTAACAGAATGACATTTACTTTCTATTTAGCATAAAATTACTGTGCAATATTGCGCAAGGCCATGTTAGAATGTAATGAGTCAGATTCCTTTTTGAGGACACAAGTAGAAGTTCATTTATAACCCACTTGTGATAAACCAAAAAGGTAATATCATCTTGAAACAGTTAGATTTGAGTCGCTGCCGCCCCGATTGAATGTCAGACAGATAAAATATCACATCACTATCAGAGCTAGAAAAGGTCATGCTGATGCAGTGGAGAGAAAAAGATTAGCAGTACATTTGACAACGCAAAAGCTACCTATAATAATCAGGGGAAATGAAATGACTATTAATCTTTGTACTAATTACTCACCTGGCTTAATATGATCAACGTCCTCTGGAATTGCCTAAATTAAAGTGCTTTTTCTCTCGCTCTCCAGCACTGATTGTGGAAGGTCAGTTTTGAGTTACAGAGTAATAATATTGGTTGTATTTAAACTCGCAGTAAGTGTGGGACTAGTTTTAACAGACTTCCGGTATTACATTGCTTATTTCAATCCATGCCAACCTTTTACAGGGCAGTAATCCAAATTTGTTGTGCCAAGTATTTCAAGGATAGTTCACACCAAAATAACATCCCCCATGTTATTCCAAACCCGTATGCGTTTTCCTGGTCAACCCAAAGCAGAACACGGGGATCTTTCCCTTAGCTTGGAAAACAGCAACTCCTATTAATATATATATTATATATAATATTAATAATATATTATCAATAAATCGTCTATCTAAATATTTTCTTTGCAGTATTTGTTTTTTTGTTTCGTTTTTTGTTACAATATATCTGCTTGTTTATTACTTAATTTTATAAAATTATTTGGACAATCATTTATATAACTTATGTATAATTTATTGTTACTGTTGTAACTATTGTAAATGTTGATGGTATTTTACAATACCATCTTTTTTTTGTCCAAGAGCATAAGATTGTTTGATATGTATAATATCTATATATATATTATAAGCATATATATATATATTTATATAAGGTATCTATATTATATATCTAATATATATAGTAAAATATTAAACTAATAATAAACTAAAATATTGAATATTTGGAATTTCTTACTCCAATTTTTGGGCACATCCTTCAAAAATCTTCCTAATTGCTGGTGTGTAATATACTGTTTTTACTATATTTTTGATCAATAAATGCAGCATTGTTCGACATAAGAACTGTAAAAAAAAATCTTCCAAACTTTTCGTTATTCCAAACCTTTGACCGGAAGTGTATGGTTTTGGAAACGACATGCAAAAAAGTAAATATTAATATTTTCTTTTTTTTGTTGAACTATTTTTTTAAACTTTTGTTGAGATACAGTAGATACTTTAGATGCATTGGCATATACACCTGACTCCCTGTCTCTTCCAACAGGTCGGTTCCCCAGCGTTTCATACGGTGGGTTTAGGTGACGAGTGGACGGGACTCTGATGTAGAGTGCTGCTCCGGAGCTGAGTGCCCACTACTAGACCAGCAACTTCCTGCGCCTCAAGATGGATTAGAGCTTCACGCCTCCGCAGATCAAAGGTATGAGATGTGTAGTAATGAGCTTCCACTCCGCTCCTTCCAATCAGAGCACCACAGGCCCACCGTAGTGCGTAGTGTTTGTCTTAAATGCACCATGGATGGCTATTACTGTCTGTTAAATATTTATGAATGTAACGGAGAGGTGAAGGACTGTTTGATGTGCTTAATTTTATTGCAGACAGAATTTTTCAAGGCTCGGAAAACAATGATGGACTGCAAACAATGCTTGTCCGCTACAGCACTTTGCTGTTTGTTTGGAAACCTGCCATGTTGTGCACACAGAAACATATGAGCTGGCCAAAATTATTGTGATTATAAATGTAGCACAGATTTATTGCTTGAGGTGAAAGAAGAAGAGAGAGAACAATGCTGCCTTGAGTCACAAAGTTCTCCAGTAACCATGGCAGCCGGTTTTTGACATATATTTTTTGACCTATATTGCTGTCAGCCACTTGATTTGTGTCTCCTATTTTTCAATTATATTTCAGAGGCCTGAAAATGAAGTGAGGAGATTGTTGGTGTTATACAAAGGGTGTTATAAGACTAGACAGCGATTTATTGGAAAATGGAGGCTCACAGAGGGAATATGAGAGAAGGGCCGGGATCATTCCGCGGCCTTACGCACGTCCCGCTGCGCTCAGTAAAGAGAGAGAAGTCCAGAGAGCTTGTATGTGGCATGTTATTGTATCACTGGAGGACACGGTGTGGCCATGTTCTTGGTCGATAGAAGCTGTTCCTACAGCTTTATGGTTGAATGTTATTATGCTGCACAACTGATCTTTTTCATTGGTAAAAAAAAGTGTTTGTTCGGTTTACAATACAATTATTGTTTTGATATTAAACGATTGAATTTTGTCTTAGTGTTTTTTTAAAGAGGTTGTTCACCCAAAAATTTAAATTCAGTCATCATTTACTCACCTCATGTTGTTGACATTGTTTTCCGTTGAACAAAAGAAAAGATATTTAGAAGACTGTTGGAAACCATTGCTTTCATTGTAATGGAGAAAACGACAACACATTCTTCAGAATATCTTTTTTTTGTGTTCCACAGAAGAAAGTCATATGGGTTTGTAATGACATGAGGATGAATAAATGATGATAGAATTTTCACTTATGGTTGAACACTCCCTTTAAAAAAATAAGACAAAATCCTATCGTATTACATTTTAAAATGATCCTTTTAAGTGAAAAGTTCACCCAGAAATGAAAATTAGTTTTTTTATAAACAGGTTTTTACGTCACAAGGCGTTAATCGAGGACAGGAATTTTATGTATTACTTGTGGATTATTGTGATGTTTTAATCATCTGTTTGGACTCTTATTCCAACGGCACCCATTCACTGCAGAGGATCCATTGGTGGGCAAGTGATGTAATGCTAAATTTCTGTTTTGATAAAGAAACAACCTCATGTTCAAGTTCAAGTTCATTTTATTTGTAGAACACATATACAACAGCCACCAGGCTGACCAAAGTGCTTTCCAGAAGAGCAACAATTTTACCACATACACAGAGAACAAACTTCTCTTAAAAATTACCATATCATGGTAGTCAATACACTAAGGAAAACATAAGTTTTTAGCAAGGACTTAAAAACAGACAAAGAAGGGGCCATTCTAGTCTCTAAAGGTAGGGTATTCCAGAGTCGTGGCCCTGCCACTGCACTGCAAAAGTCTGGCCGCAGCATTTTGGACAAGCTGAAGACGCGCAATTTGAGATTTAGATATACCGCAATATAAATAATTGCAGTAATCTAGAGGAGACGTAACGAACGCATGAACAGCCATTTCTAAAGTTTTTGGAGTGAGAAAATGTTTAATTTTACACAGTAAACGAAGCTGATAGAAACTGGAACCAATGACAGAAGAGATATGTTTATCAAATTTTAAATGCTGGTCGACTAGAATACCTAGGTTCCGCACCCGCGAGGATCTAAAAACGGATAAACTTTCTAACTCAGGGCTTATACTCTGAGAGTTATCATTTGGACCGAAAACAATTACCTCGGTCTTGTCTTCATTTAGGAAGAGGACATTTTGGGCTAGCCATGATTTAACCTCCTCTAAACATTTCAGAAGAGAAGTAATCGCAGTGGAATTGTTTTTCTTGATTGGTAGATAGATTTGAGTATCATCTGCGTAGAAATGAAAAGATGCACCATGTTTTTTTTAGAATAGAGCCCAGAGGTAGCATGTAAAGAGAAAATAGAGAGGGAGATAAAATAGAGCCTTGTGGAAGGCCACATGTCAGAGGAGCAGGGGAAGAGGAAAAATTCACTAAAAACTGTTTGTCAGACAGGTATGACTGAAACCATTTCAGAACGTTTGCTTTTAGACCTACCCAAGACTCTAATCTAGATAATAGTGAGGAGTGGTCTATGGTATCAAAAGCAGATAGATAGATAGATCTAAAAGAATAAGAACCACCGAGTCTCCGGAATCAGTAGAGAGGTAAATATCATTTAACACCCTCAAAAGGGCGGACTCAGTGCTGTGAGCAGACTTAAAACCAGATTGAAAAACCTCATAAATACAATTACTAGTCAGAAAATGTTGAAGTTGATTCAGCACAATTTTCTCCAAAACTTTTGAAATGAAAAGTAAAACAGAAAAAGGGGATGAAAATGTTTTAGGACTGAAGGATCCAGTGAAGGCTTCTTGAGCAGAGGAGTGACCGTAGTGACTTTAAGGTTGGCAGGAACAGAGCCGGTTTGGAGACACTTAATAAGAGACACCAAACCTGGCCCAATCGAATCGATTATTAATTGTAAAAATCTCGGGTGAATGATATCTCTTCTACATCTGAATGAACATCTCATCTACGTCTTGGATGGCCTAAGGGTGAGTACATATTCATATTTGGGTGAACTAATCCTTCAAAGGTGCTATGTAAATTTTTTTTTTACTGTACTAAAGCATAAAAACGCCATAATGCATTTGAAGATATTTAGGAAACATGCCAAGTTCACATGTTTCTCCGAAAAAAAATTATTCTATTTTGAAAATGTGCATTCTGTGTCGGAATGTCTGTTTTTGTTTTGGTCGGTGTGATTCCGCCCACTGACAGTTTAACCAATAGTATTTCGACACCCCGGGTTGCCAGAGAGTGGAAAACAGCATATCGCAGCCATTGGAGGCCAGCAAACTAATTAGGTCAGAGATCGCAGATTCTACCTGACCTAAAAAGCCTCGGCATCCATCGATAAACAACGCTCCAAGACCAGAGCATATTAAACGAGGATAATCAACTCATCAACTTACAGTGTTTAAAGGGATCATATGATGCAATTTCAAGTTTTCCTTTTTCTTTGGAATGTTACAAGCTCTGGGTGCATAAAGAAGATCTGTAAAGTTGCAAAGACTAAAGTCCCAAATCCAAAGATATATTCTTTATAAAAGTTAAGAGTCAACGCCTACCTAAAACGGCTCGTTCTAACAGTCCCCCACATGTGGGGCGTACGCTCCGATGTGGAAATATTAGCATGCCACCGCAAATGTGCACGCAAGAAGCGGCGTGGTTTCAGGAACAAGGCATTTCGTGTTGAGTGTCATGAGACGCTGTGTGATCCATGCGAAAGCAAAACAGCCTATTTGGCCCCTTCCCGGAAGTAGATTCAATTAGCATCATTGATTAATTTATATTTACACAGAACAAGGGGGCACAACCCCAGTATGTTTTAATGGTGTTTTTCAGCGCATTTGTATGGTGACAGATTTTTTTTAACCTTGAGAATAGTACAAGTCTGTCGTGTGGCACAAAGGCCATTCTACAAAAAAAAAAAAAAAGGGTTAAATTCTGATTTTGCTATGACAATCTGGCGCTTTTGATTCAGCGACTGTAAGTATGTTTTTTTTACTAGTTTAAGTATTTGCTATTGACTGTTCAAATGCATAGTTTTGCGCAGCGCAGAGCATCGTGTGTGTGTGTGGATAGGGAACAGGTCACAAACAGGAGAGTTAACTGCCGTCAGACTGCATAGGCACTCAGCTGTCTTAACCGCGCGTGTGTACTGGCATCATCACTGTTTCCTGTCACGGACGGTGCTGTTCCCCTTCGCTGAACTATTGTTAAAACTAATTACATTATTTACTGTCTTGATATTTACTTTGAAAGTTGAAGCTGCGATTATGGTAAGGGGCATTATATTTCTGACGTGTGCTTGTGGTGTTCAGCCAATCACATGCACTGGGTCAGCTGGCCAATCAGTGCAGACTGCGCTTGTCAAAGGAGGGGCTTTTGTTGAAAACTATGTTTTTGAGAGAGGCGGGGCATAGAGGACTTTCAATAATGTACAGTATTTGAAAAATTTGTTTTTTGAACATTAAAGCATGTCAACATATTCTGTTACATCAAATAATGATCTTTAAAATAGCATCCAAAATATGAAAAAAAATTTGATATAATATTTATTTTTTATATGAAAAAAAAATTTTATAAAAACAAATCACCAAAACCATAATATTTTTAAAAGTATTGTTTGAAAAAAAAAAAAAATTTTAGCGTGAAATAAATAAAAAATAAAAAAAAATAAAAATAAAGAAAAAAAAAAAAAAAAGAAAAAACAAAGCAAAAAAAAAATTTAATATGAAAAAAAAATGAAATTAAAAAAAAGAACAAATTATGGGTAATTTTGTTAATAATGAAAAAAAAAAAAAAAAAAAATTAAATTGAAAAAAAAAAAAAAAATTTATTGGGGGACCGAGGGGGGGGCTTCAATCCCCCAAACATCAATAAAATTAATTTTATTAATTGAAATATTTATTGAAAAAATGTGAAAAAAAAAAAAAAAAAAACCCCTTTAATTTTTGTCACCTTCAATTGACCCGTATTTGAATTTGGACTGCAGTAACCATTTCAACCGCTAGCTGTCAATATTACATACTGCACCTTAAAGCATCTTACAGGAAATTGAATTACATGCATTTTAATTTTTACTCCAGTTGGTAGTTGTCACATCACTGCTCATTTATAAATTTTTGTTGTATCACTGGTCAAGCCCACATCACCAGCATTCGTTGTCACTCATGTTGCTGAAAACCAAGACTCCTTTTGAAAATTAATGATTTGCAAATCTCTATGTGAATGAACGACCCTTTATGTTGACACTATACTGAGCGCTCCAAACAAGATGTGATGCATTGTTTCACCTCTGCCTGGAATGAACTGCTATAACTACTACGATCTGCTCTTTGTGTAAATGTCATTATTGAATATAACTTTCGAAAACGCATCGTTAGCTAGTAATGGCAACACCTCATAAGGCAGTGCCAAGGCAAAACATAATTGGCTTCTCACTTGAGAAAGCTGGTCAGTACTTGCAAGACTGGGAAATAATTGCTGCCTCCAATGCAACTAACTGTTTCTTTGTCTGCTTAAATGGTTTCTTCAATTTGTAAATTTTTTGAGCTGAGACATAAGTCACAAAACACACAAATATATATAAATAAATAAATAGTTACAACTACAAAACAAATGGTCTCAGTGGTTGAAGCATATGGGTGTCGCGCTTACGTGCTGGAAGTATCCATAACAAATAAAAACTGACAAAAACGAGAAAAAAAAAAAATAGAGAGAAGGGGCACTGCTTATTTACTTGAGGTCGGTTATTCTGTCACACTTACGTGCTGGAAGGAAAACAAAAGAGCGTATGCCGACGATAATCTTAATTATTTTTAAATAAATCCACGGGGAAGATGAAGGGTCTATCCACACACAAAAGGTAACCACATACAATAACCAACAACTCAGAGAACTAAAGGAAGGGAATTTATACAAACGGAAGAGGAGCTAATGACTAATTAACAAGACACAGGTGAAAGGAGGTTAACTAATAAAGACACAATGAGGACAGGACCAGGAATGACCAAATATGGGCACATGAGGGTGAAAACACAACACACAGTCCAATGGGGGTGTGATATTGGGCTTTATGGGCCTGTTCACACCCAGTAATAACATGCGTCTCAGATGCTTCTACTGTCTTTGGTTGTGAAGGGATTTTGAGGGAAAGGTTTCTGATTGCATTTTTTAAAGCTGTATGTATCTGGCAAATTTTAAGTAAATACTTTAAAACAATTAAATATTAATATATTCAATACTGTTCGAAAGTTTGGGGTCAGTAATATATTTTAAATATAAAATAAGTTTCTTATGTTCACCAAGGCTGTTTTTATTTGATAAAAAATACAGTAAATATAGTAATATTGTGAAATATTATTAGAATTTAAAATAAGTGCTTTCTATTTGAATTAATTGTAAAATAGTGTTTTTCTGTGATGGCAAAGCTGACTTTATGACAGCCATTACTCCAGTCTTCAGTGTCACATTGATTCTTCAGAAGTCATTCTAATATTCTGATTTAATGCTCAAGAAGTATTTCAGGATTATTTAATGAATAAAAAGTTCAAAAGAACAGCATTTATTTGAAATACATTTTAAATGTTTTTTTACTGTCACTTTTGATCATTTTAATGCGTCCTTGCTGGAAGAAAAAGTATCATAAAAAAAAAAAACAATCCAATAGTAGAATGTAAATACATTGAGTATTGTTGAAGAAATATTGCTGGAAAACACTTTTTTTTCTCCCAGCCCAAATCAATCACAAACTGTTATAATAAACCTTGCCATCAGATTGCCAGAAATAAATCCTAATACCTGCTGTAAGCAGGTTCTGTGTCTTTAATGAATCAGAAATGGTGAATTTACGGCTGACAATCACCCGTTTCTGAGCAGTCGTATCTCCTTCTCTGTGGCTTCTCCACACTGGCCTGATCCTGTTTTGTACTGTTTTCATGCGGCTCCTAGCTGCGCTGATTCAATAAACACAGGTTTGTGTGTGTATTTGGGACCATCGTCTCCCTCACTGCCACAGTTTCCCTCCGTCTTCACTTCCATCCTGCACACCTGAAAGCTCCAGATAAGCCTCACTGATGCTTGTCTGCTCAGGAGCAGATTACTTTGTAAACTGCAGGCACAGTGGAGAGGAAACAATGGAAGAGAGGGAGGACTCGGCTGACCTGAGCAGGGTAAACGACTGCTGTGCTCTGGTAAAGGTTGGTGGAGTCTGTGAGTGCAGGGCATGTTTGCGATGCCCTATGAGACCCGACAGTCACTGAGTTCACTAACTCTTCTTTAATGCTGTGAAATCAGCTTTTTTACTGCTGCCATCACACCAGGGCCGGCCCTGACCAATTTGGTGCCCTAGGCAAGATTTTAGCTAGTGCCCCTTGTGCAGCCAATTCCACCACCGATCATTCACACAGAAACTGCATAACCTTATGACATAAAACAAATTACATATGAAATAAATAAGACGGTTGCACAATAAATAAACTGACATTATCGTCCAAAGAAGCTACAATGCTAACATTTAAATCTTAATTTCTTCATTTCAGACATTCATAAATTTAGGGATGCACTGATCTTAACTTTTCATGGCAGAATCCAAAACTGATTTTTAATGTATTTTATTTAAGCAAAAGACAAGAAAGAATGAAAATATGAGTATATGAAGAATATGGTTAGTTGTTTTTCTGATCCTATATTTGGGATGGCTAGGGGGGGGGGGGCCGGGTTGCATCGGGGACAAAAAAACAAAAAATAAAAAAACACAAAAAAAAAAAAAAAAAAAAAAAAAAAAAACATGAATGGTCCGTTTGGCACTCCCAAACAAAACACTCTGAATTAGGCGACAAAGGTAAAACTACCAAAAACAACATACAAAAAATGGGCTGACAATGAAAATGCAATTCACTCCACACAAACACGTCCCAGCAGTGGCGCTAAGTCAGTACAGCAGTGCTGCCTTGCTTTCCTTGATAATCTACCCGCCATGTATAACGCTAAGCATTATACAGAGGCAAGAGTAAAGGAAAGGCCACTCTAACCACGGCTTTCATTATAAGACAGCATTTCACCTCAGAGACATTAACATACAAAAACCCCGTGCATTGTGAACAGTGAAATAGCTCTGCTCCAAAATATAGAGAGTTTGGCTAAAATTGGGTATCTTATTATTAAAAAAAAAGAGTCATTATTTTAAAAAAAAAGTAACATTTACTGAATTTAGATTTATTTCTCTTTTGTTCTACTTTTCTAAAGTCTACCAACATACAAGTTGGTCCTCCTGGTGACAAAGATACCCAGCTTATATATACCTATTAGAATATACATTGGTAGTAGAACTTTTGGAACAGCCACAAGACGAACCAAATCTCAAAAACACAGTGTAAAAAATATAAAAAAGAGGTAATTTAAGGGAAAGGGAAACTAAAGAAAGAGAATAAGGGATGGAAGAGGAAAAAAAAAATAGTGGAGAATAAAATGGGAGGGATAGAAATGGAAAAAGATGGGGGAAAAGATAAAGAAAATTAGAAGAAATAGGTAGTGGAAAAAAAAAAAAAAGAATAGGTGATTGAGGAGGGGAGGGGAAAGGGGGAGGAGAAGAGAAATGAGATGATGATGAGAATTAAAGTTGAATAAAAGTGAAGAGGACGGGAAAAATTTAGATTTAAAAAAAATATGGTAGAATTCTGTATTTAAAGAGGAATGTATGGAAAGTGATAAACAAGTAATGTTAAAGGGAAAAAGGAAATAGGGAGGTAAATTTATAAATTAATATTGGTAAAGAATTATGGTTAGTAGGAATAAAAAATAGTTGGCTGCCTATGTCTATACGAAATTCTGTAGAAATAGGTTGCACAGAGAACCATTTGGAAAAAAAGCCAGGAGTGCATGGGGTGGGTGCATGTGACAAGTTATCATTTAGGCTATGATAAAGTTTGTCTCTTGGGCTGATACCTTCGGGCTTTCATCTTCACTGCAACGGCATCAGTGGTCCACATGGGTTTCAGCAAGATTTGCTCCTATCGTTATGTACAACACTGTGCTGCAAAGTGTCCACCATAAAGCGGCTTTGCATTTTGACGAATGTCCCAGCTGCGTTTTGGCCAGTACAAGTAAACAAAACCCCAAAAGGATTCTGAGGGCCGACCCGTTCCTAGAGTATCTTCACACATCCGACATCGTGGAGAAATGAATGATTGGGTATAATGTCTGGTCTTTGCAGAGTGATGTATAGCTCAGTCAGCCGTGTGTGGCAGGTATTTATGTGAAGATAGGCCATGAGGGCGTAGATCACTTACACTGTCCGGCAGAGAGACTCAACAGCATCTGTAGGCGTTTTTGAAGGCAGATAGGACGCATCAGATACAGACGCACCAATCAAAGCAAACAGAAAAATCCACACAAACAAATAACACTCACATTGCACATAAGCACTATACAGTCCGCTAGACAGCTTAAAAAAAAGACCACTTCTACGCCATGAGATCACTTATAACACTATTCGAATGGTCTTTAGAATTCAAGCAAGCAGACGTTGTAATGGCAGACTGGTGGTCTGCCCTCTTTTGCCTGACTTGATAAAGGAGAAAGTATGAAAAGGGAGCATTTTGGGGGGGTTTGTGCTGGGGGGGGGTGGGTGCACCGGGCGCGGGAGGCTCGAGATCTATTAAGGCTCCAATGTATGATTAACAGGCGTTAAGCTGGACAGAGAGAGGATTGAAAGTAGTGGAGAATATTCTTGCAAAGGTTATTTTCTTTACGCTTTCTAAAGGTCCCAGAGTAGAACTATTGTGTTAATTATAATTTAGGAATCGTACTAGTACGTACAAAGCAACAAATCAAAACTGTTGTGAACAATAATGTTATAAAAATGTTCATCATTAGCAGAACAAATTATCCGCACATTCTGACCCATGTGGAAACACTTAAAAATAAATATGGTTGTGCCACCTTTAGCAGCAATAACCTCTTTTTTTCTTCTTTTTTTTAACCATTCAGAGGTGGACTTATGCTTATATATTGCTGCATAGTCTAGTTGCACTTGAGCTTCAACTTATAGACTGAAGACCAGACATATACCTTTAGGATTTTCTGGTAGAGAGGAGATTTTATGTTTCCCTCAATTTTTTTCCCAGGCCCTGAAGCAGTAATCAGGCCTGGTTGCATCTTGTCAAACTGAACAGTGAACACCATTATGAATGTAGTTTCATAGATTTGGGAATTAGTAACTACAGGTGAAAATACGTTTTCACACAGACCCAGTTGGTATTAGATAACTTGTTTACTTCAATAAAAAACTTAATTTAAATACTGTACTTTGTGCTTAAATCAAGTTACTGCTGTTTTATGTTAGATTTTATTTTAATTTTTGAATCAAGTTCCTATGAGATATACACACAAAAAAAGAAGAAATCAGGATGGGGCACTTTGTGTGTATACTCAATGTATGTATGTACTATATATATCTGTATATGTAAAAATATTTTTGTGTATTTCTCAGCATGCCTTATGGAACATTTATTTGTGAAAATAAAATTGAACTGAAACATGTTTCTCGTCAGGTTTAACCATTAATAATGAGTAGAACAAAGTAGTGTCAGTTTAATACTAAAAAATATTTTGGCTTTACTACAAAAATTTCACAAACAACTTGTTATATCACAATTTATATTTTTCACACAGTATAAAAGCTGTGTGAAAAAATAAAGCTGCTTTTATATTTTACTGAAGGGTTTCTCACGAGGGGATAACCATATTTAGGGGTCTTTAGCATGTTATTTTATGGAATCGCATTAAGATTAATCTTAATTGCTATAAAGGGGTAAACCTCTTAATTAGTATTATATGTATTAAGTATTATTATGAATGAAGCTTCACACATTGTATGGATTGTATTAGCAAGACTGGCACTTTGATAATGCGAAGTGACAGTAAAATCACCTGAAATGTATCTACAGCACAAACATATTTTCATGAACTTGAATTGGTAAAAAAAAAATAGTGTTAAGTGATGTTTTTTGTTTTGGACTAGAAACAAAGCTCTTTTTGTATGCATATCAACGGCAGATTTGGAAGATGAGTTGACGATGAGGCCAGCTGTGTTGTTATGGCTGGTACTATAGTGTCGATCCAGAGGGTCTTAGCTGGCAGCGGCAGTGAACCATGAAGGTTGGCACTGACAAACTGCACCACATGGGTTTGGTGCCGCCAATGTCATTCATTTCCAATTGGTTGAAGCATTTCTCTTGATAAAAGTCCTGAATAGTGTTGCGTATGTGTGGTGAGAGGCAGCAGGTTGGAGAGAATGAGTTCTTTCATCAATTGTGCATCAAATTGTTTAATGCACAGAAACACATTAAGTTCAGAACTCTTAATTGAATAATGGATGTCCCTGATTCACCGCAGCCATTTCACTGCCCCTCAGCTGATCAGCTCTCGGTTAGCAAAGACTACAGAATCTGAACTCGTCTCCCGCCTTTGTGTTTTACCTGCTCTCTGCCGTGATCCAGAGCCGAGTTATGTTAAGTCAGTCCACCGTGAGCCGAGGCTACGTGAGTGACAGGCTCTTATCAGCGGTCTAGCTGGTTGATGAGAGTTCAGTGAGGGTCAGCGTGAATTAAAGAGCAGGTAATTAAAATGTCCAGGGTACATGCCGCTGCTGCTTCGTTTATCTCCTCACTCAGCCGCTGATGGAGATATGTTCTACAAATAAAGAAAGGCCGTGGTATGAATTCCAAGTTCAACGGCATCTGATAGACAATGCATTGAACTCCCTCCATCATTTGTGTGTTTCTGACTTTAATAATATTGAAGTCTCATTGTCTATTGTTATAACCTTTCCCCCCACGCTTTATTCACAGGACGGGTGAGAGCTGTGTTTTCGAGTGTTGTATGTATTCCTTTGAGCTTAGTTCTTGAAATAATTAACTTTCTGCTTCTCAGAGGGTTATTGGAGATCCAGTTATCAAATGTCTGTTTTTTCTTCACTGACAACTTTCTGGCATGAGAAATCATTATTTTTCTTTAGTTCAGTGTCATTACTTAAAGAAGGGTTACATGAATAATCAAAATAAAACTGAACATGCAATATGGCTTTGTGTGATTATCAAATAGCAAAGGTTACGATTTAATTCTATAAATATATGAACCTGCACTCTATGTGTTCTTGTACACACAAGCAGCTCATGATATGGTGTTTTCAGTCTCGCAGATTGGTTCGGTTCTCTTTAAATTCTGCTCTGCACAAACTCTTCTCTGAGTTTGGTTCACTTGTAATGTGAAAGCAACATGCAGCAGCAATTTTTTCCCCCAAAATTGTAATGAGAACTGAGCTTATAAACCAGCTGTTGTCAATTAAAGAAAAGCTCTAAGGGCTTCTTGCAGAAATATTACGATAGAAGTAATTTATTATTTTTGTTTCTAATTTTTATTTCAGTATTTTTTATTAATACATTTATTATAATAATAATAATAATAATAACTCCCAGGGGCTTGACTTGGATAACTAGCATGCTAGCTGTTTATAGAAATAGTATTTGTTTGACAAGATTTGCCGAATGTTCTTTGACCCTTATCACCATTGATCACATTGATTGAGTTGATTGTTGTCTCTTGTAAAAATCTTGGTTTTATCAGAGTTCGGTCTCATATCAGATTTCATCATAACTCCTCAGGAGGCAGTTGTTGGTAGTGAAGTGGGAGGAAGGA
>JADLZN010000277.1:0-50416 GCA_018155175.1 Sinocyclocheilus anophthalmus
TCTTCTTTAAAAAGCAGCTGAGAAGAGCAGCATGTCCCTTTAATGCAGTACAGCATATGGCCAATACCCGAAGTTTAGGCAACAGCATGTTGCCCTATCCAGATAATCATTAGCATTTAATAACACCTTTAGTAGCAAAATCTACATACTACAAGTTAAGTAACAAGCACATTACCGATACACTGTATAGCTTTAAACAACAGCATATCACAGACTTAAACACAGCTTGATGGAATTAATCATACACATAGGATGTAATGAAACAGCATTCTCAATACTAGATGAGCCTTAAGCAGCAAGCCTGCTTCATATCAGACCGTCTTAAACAGATTTAAAAACAAGTCTCAGCTGTGGTAAGTTTAAACGGTAACGTTAATGTTACCAGTGTGTCAAAGTACAACCAATAAGCCTAAAGCTACAGCGTGCCTAGCAAACCAACATGTTACTGAACTAGCCTTAAACAATGAGCAATATTTGACAATAGCATATTTGCCAACATAGCGTTAAGCAATGAGAATGAAATAAGAAACTTAGCAGGAAATGTTGCTTAATAATATATTTTTGGGGGAAGCATCACCCCAAGCGCAGCAAGTGAGGAACCAGAGGAAAACGACTGTAGTTACCTGTTTTTTTTTTATAAATGCGCTGCTTGTACTGCTTAGAATATTTGGACTATATTTAAATCCCTTGTGTCCATTTGAGCGCTCAGTCGTAACCTTCCAATCACCACCGAAGTGTTTTATTTTTATTTATTTTTTTTATAAATGAACATAGCTTGATCTCAGCCAGTTGATCATGCTTAATCAACACATGTCATATCACCCTAATTTCTCATGCTCATATGCTCACATTACTCAGCGTGAGCACATATTCAA
Source organism: Sinocyclocheilus anophthalmus (assembly GCA_018155175.1). Classification (NCBI taxonomy): domain Eukaryota; kingdom Metazoa; phylum Chordata; class Actinopteri; order Cypriniformes; family Cyprinidae; genus Sinocyclocheilus; species Sinocyclocheilus anophthalmus. The sequence goes on from JADLZN010000277.1 coordinate 876, forward strand.
GCGGATCAGAAATTATGAATCTCTAATAAATGGCAGTCCAGCAGGGGAAGCATACACAATGCAGAAATACTTCGAATGACGGTCATTGATATTACATTCTTATATGTATAGAAGCCATTAGGAGCGATAAACGCGTGCTTCTGACATGGCTAATGAAACATCAACCTTAGAAATAAACAACCGTAACATTGAGATTATGCCGCTGAATACAGCGAACCCCAGTTGAAACGCATACACGAGAATGCGTGTTTCATTTAAACTTGTTCTCATGGCCTTAACTATCGGCGTGTCCTCAGAGCGATTACATGCTCTATACTACGTGTTGCTCCAGCTGTATGAACACAGATGCGTAAATGCTCCTGCAAATATGCTTTTTTCAATTAGCACACCAGGTAATATACACAGCGATATGGATTAAAACAGCATTCACTTATCTTAGATGTGGATTTCAGATGTTCTGAAACACGCTGCAACAGTTTGATTTGCGAGCAGCGATGCTTAATTTGCTCCGAAGCAAGCTGAAAATCTGCTGAATAATACTGAATACAGCTTATATAGGAATGCCGCGATAGGTGTCGTATTCCTATAGGTAGATGTGATCAGCTGAGAATCAGCTGATGCAAGCTTGACTCACGTGACCTGCCAGAACTAACGCTAAAGCTTAATTTTTCGTAACTGGCCCTTTTTTGGAATATCATAATTTTAGTCTTTTTAAGGTTAACTGACAAGGCCCATGTCTGACAGAAGGTGTGCAGGAGGTCCAGGTGCTGCTGTAGGCCCTCTTTTGTGGGTGACAGCAGCACTAGATCATCCGCAAACAGAAGACATTTACCTTCAGTGTCTAGTAGGGTAAGACCGGGTGCTGGGGACTGTTCTAGGGCTATTGCTAGTTCATTGATGTAGATATTGAATAGTGTAGGGCTTAAGCTACAGCCCTGTCTCACGTCACGACTCTGAGGGAGGAAATCTGTGTGTTTGTTGCCAAATTTAACTGCAAATTTGTTATTAGTGTACATGGATTTGATGATGTCGTATGTTTTTCCTCCGATGCCGCATTGGATTAATTGAAGTAAAAGCCCCTCATGCCAGATGGAGTCAAAAGCTTTTCTGTAGTCAACAAAGCATGAAAAGATTTTTCTTTTATTTTGTTTGGTTTCTTTGTCAATTAAGGTATGTAGAGTGTATATATGGTCTGATGTGCAGTATTTTGGTTGAAAGCCAATTTGACATTTACTCAGGACATTTCTGTCAGTAAGGTAATGAAGGAGTCTGCTGTTTAGGATGTTACAGAAGAGTTTACCTAAGTTGCTGTTCACACATATTCCGCGATAGTTATTAGGGTCGAATTTGTCTCCGCTTTTATGAATTGGGGTGATGAGGCCTTGGCTCCAGGTTCTGGGAAATACACCTGCACTAAGGATGGTATTAAACAGTTTAAGAATGGCCAGTTTGAATTTTTGGTCTGTGCATTTAATCATTTCGTTCAGAATGCCATCAATACCACATGCTTTTTGGGATTTAAGTGTTTGTATATTATCGCACAGTTCAGCTAGTGTAACAGGATAATCTAGGGTGTTCTGGTACTCTTTAATGGTTGCCTCTAGAACACATAGTCTATTGTATAGTGAGTTTTGTTCATGGTTTTTGTTTATATTGCTGAAGAGGTTAGAGAAGTGGTTTATCCACACATCTCCATTCTGGATGGGTAACTCTTCATGGTAAGATTGGTTTAGTGTGTTCCAATGTTCTCTCTCTCATTCTCTCTCACGTGCTCTCTCTCTCTCGCTCTCTCGCGCGCGCTCTCTCAAATTCAAATGAGCTTTATTGGCATGACTTGCACAGTATTGCCAAAGCATTGTCCAGTACATGAATAAGGAATAAACAATTATATAATACATAAACAAAACAACAATAGATATGTAAAATAATTAAGTAAATAAGTACATGTATACTTTCCCCCCCCAGACAAGAACAAAAAAATATTAAAGACATTGTTAAAAAGAAAGAAAAAATAAAAATAATAATAAAAAATAAAAATAAAAATTGTCAAACAGTACATGTCTCTCTCTACAGTCGGCTCTCATTCTTCTTATCTGGCATGCTCTCTCTTCTGCTCTGCACCTGGTGGGTCAGAAAGCGAGCTCAGTACGTTGTGGGCACAAGAGGTTCCGGGGCTGGCACGGCTCACCCTAACTTAGCATAGTGGTGTAGCGGCTCTTTGAAAATAACCACGCCTTCTTTCTTTTGGCGTGAACCTTTGGGCGGCATTTCTATATTTCCACATAGTGAGTGATCGTGTGTGGGGTGATGTTAGAACGAGCCGTTGGAGGGGGGGTGGCAGAGTCGAAACTTTTGATAAAGAAGAGCTCTTTGGTTTTGAGACTTGTAGTTGGCGGGTGTGGCACTTCCGGGACTTATCAGGGCACAATCGCGTGTAACACTCCAAAGAGAAAGGAAAACTTGAAAGCTCTCGCAGCAAGACCCAGTTAAAACCATCAATATTTTTCTGTTCTACCTATTTATCAGTTTGAAGATCTTTTCGAATGAAACCTAAGATGACAGACACAACCTGAATCAATTATAATTTTTCTATTTATCTGCCTTCACCAACTTAGAACGTTAAAAAAAACTCTTGTAATGGTCAAAAGCAATTGAGAAAACATCTACTAAAGTTGACAAAACAAAGAAATTCGAAGATTTGTGTTAATTCTACATCCTTTTGTCAATTTAAATCTATTTTGTTATCCACTGTCACATGCTTTATTTGGTGTAGGGTTGTCTAGACACACAGTGTGGCTTATCTTGCTCTGTGACTTTATTCTTATTATGGGCTACTGTAGGCTACTACTGTACTAGGCACTTGACACACGCACAAAAATCTCCTTTGTGTTTATATGCAAGAGCGCCTGCCCCATTTGGTAAATTCAATCACTTGGAAAGTGGAAAATGTCAGAAAGGCACAAATAATGCATCATGCTGGCTGTGCTCCCACTGAAGAATGCTGAGCCAGGACGGAATACTAACGTGAACACGCTCTGTGTTTTGTTTTGGCAACGTTGAAGCCTCCACTGGGTATCCAGCCCTGACTGCTGTGATAAAGATCTTTTTCTCCTTCCCTGGTCTCCTTTCTTTCCAGTCCACCTGTTTTTCTTAGAATTTGTCCCTTTTCTTTTTATTTTTCACTCACTGTCTTTGTCTCTTTAGCTTTGTTTTCCCCCCCTCACAAATACTCCCTGTTTCTCTGTCCCTCTGATACTGAGATATTTACAATGACGGAACTGTTTAGTCAATGCAAAGAAAGCACATGAATTTTACATGGCCCTTGTTCGATTCCAACAACTTGTCCCAGAAGGCTGTGCAATTTCATTTTAAAAGTGGTTGAATGCAAAAGCCTTTGGGCAACAGCTTATGCAGGACCATTTGGGATCTCTTCTGCAGTTGTGACAAGTCATTAAAGACGTGGGGGAAACGGTTTACTTTAAGCTCTGGGTGAAAAACATGTGCTTCAATCAAAAAAAAAAAAGTGTGGGGTATACTCCAAGGGTTTTTTGACAGGTAATGGGAATGTGATCCATCTCATGGTCTTTAATGTGTCTGAGCCACATTTATTCCGTATTCTGACCTCAGTGATTAAATAATATGTTGTGATGCTCAGGAGTAGACTTCCAGTATCATGCATAGACTTAATGAACAGGACACACAGGGATTATGTTCAAATCTGCCAGTGTATTGATACACACCTTCCTCAAAGCTTCAAAGATTTATGGTGAGACAGAAGTGTAAATTTTTCACTAAAATATTAAGACTATATTACATACTGTATTAAATTGCTTAAATCACTGAAAAAAATAAAAGAAAAATCTGTCATCATTTACTAACTTGTTTCAAGCCCGTATGACTTTCTTTCATCTGCATGTATTCACATCAGACTTGTCATGCCAGGTCTGATGTTAATGATTCCAAACGCTGTTGGGTCTTGTAATCGATCGTGACACACCAGGTTTGAATAATGCATGATATGTAAAAAAAAAACAAATGAGACCACATAAATAGCAACTGAAATTTCGGTCTTTGAAACAAGTAAAGCTATAATGGCTACAGAAGAATTATGTAGAATATATGTGCAAGTTGTATGGACCTCTGTAACCTTATAATTTCTGAGGCTCGACAATATCTGCCCCCATTCACTTTTGTTTTAAAGAAAAGAGTAGTTTGAACATTCTGTTAAGCATCTCCTTTTGTGTTCACAGAAGATAAAAAGTATACTTTTCATTAACCCTCTGGGGTCTGAGGGTGTTTTGGGCCCTGGAGAAGTTTTGACATGCCCTGATATTTGTGCTTTTTTTTCAGTTGCTTACAAACATTTGAAGTTTAATAACACTGTAATCAGCACTAACTGGGCTACAATAATGTGTGAGCAGCATGTATGTATGTGATTTTGTTTTTGAGAAAACAACGTTTATGCGTGCTTAGTGAAAAACTAAAATTTTAAAGTCACTGAAATAAGGCCATAAAACACATACAGAACATTTGTTCACAGGACTATTGAGAACAGATCTTGAAGTCTAGAGTTTTTGCATCAGAATGTGAAAATCATCTTGTTTACTCACTCACAGAAAACAATATATTGATTTAAATTTTCTAAGACACTTTTAGTGTAGAAAAGGTATATGCAAGGAGGCGTGAATGTTCATGCATAATGCTGTGATTCACACCTGAGAAGACAAAGGCCTGCATAATGATCTGCATAATGAGCTGTCAGGTGCTTGACTGAGAGGGAATTTCTACAAGAAAGAATGTGAGGAAAAAAGAAATGTATATATTTTTTGTTTGTAGTTTATTTAGAATATATATAACTATCACATCATTTTGGGAGTGTGTGCATCACATGGTCTTAGCTGTGGACCAGGTTCCTGTGCAGGCAGGCGTCTCAGAGCTTGTGGAACATGTCAACGTCAGTCTCTGTTTTCCATGACCAAGTGGGCTGCTTTGCTTTGGCTCTCTTTACAGGTTCTTTTACACTGTTATTCTCACATCTGAAATATAAAAGCAAGCATGCTGTTTACACAAACTACATTATTAACATTATTATGATGTTCACTGATACTAGTACTAATTTATCTAAACAAAGAACACAATTACCACATAGCAAACATATTTTACCACGAAGTAACTAAATCAAATGAAAGTAACATCTGTAAAATAGTGAATGCACACTTACTCTAAAATTCTGAATGGAGTTGAAAACTGAACGAGCGTCCCTTTACTGTGAGAGATGCAGGTGAATGCAAGAGTAGTGTATTCCCCACAGTACCTTAGTATAGTATGCATACTTAATGAGAAAACAAATGCCAATTCAACATTTTAAAAACACTAGCAACCACAAATACATATACCAACACATTCTAGGGGGGAATACTACAATACTATCTGTCACATTACTCAGTGTATTTCCAGCAACACAACTGAACGACGTGCGTGTGCCTTTCTTGTGCAAGATGCCGGTGATGCAGCCACAGTCCTAAACCAAAATTAAAACAGTTTCAAACATTTCAGCGTCATTACTCCATAAGACACGGGTATAACACATTCAAAATATTTACACCAGAGCAGATATTCATGAACAGAAGTTTAGTTACATTCATAAACACAAGCATGCGTTGTATGTAGGCCTATACAATCCAAAAACTATCATTATAAACATGTATGGCTATATTCGTGAACAGAGAATATCCTATCACAGGTTTTGACTAATAATTCTTACTGACATTAGGCTAGTAACATTATAACTCATATTACTTTTATAGCGTATTTCTGTCTGTTATAGAACATTAAAAAAAACATCCTGGCATCGTGACATTTAGATGCTGTGAATGAAACTTCATAATGTTTCACTTGATTATACATTTAGTCAGGAATTATAGTTTGGAAAAATTCTAACTAGTAAAATGTGTACAAGTTATTTGAAAACTAATACAAGTAGGTTAATAAAGACTTACTCATGTTTTTTCCTGAGTTAATCCAAAGCTTCTTGAGGTGAATTCAGTCTTATTCCTCTCAGCGCAACGCGAACAGTAAAACTTGGGGTCTTGCTGCTTTGTTTGCTGTGATGTGGGTGTTTACACGCCGCGCGCTTCACGTGGATGATTATAATATCAATAGCGCTCAGCGCGTGGGCGTGGTCACATTAGAGATAATGAAGGGAGACGTGAAAAACTGGACATCGCGTTGGTTTCATATGGATTACTTTATCACAGAATATTTGCTTTCGATAAGACTTGCTTAGTTTAATAGTAGACATGTCAAGCTTTCTATAGATATATCTCTCATGTCTCTTTGTCGAGTATTTGCTGAGTTACAGTTCATTTTAATGACGCGTTTCTAAATAAAGATTACGCAGACCAAGGCGGTAGACAGCACACCCTGTTTGTTTTCTTTATTTTATAAATGCACAAAGTTCTGTTGTTATTATGTGTGTATACAAATAAAAGTAGACCATTTACAGATTTGATTGATGTATTGCTCTAATCTGTAAGATCAAAACTGAAAGTGTAATTTAAGTTCTTTTCGGTGTTATCAGGAGAAGATGCCTCAAAACGCGTATCCGTGTTAATCGACCTCAGAGGGGTTTTAAAACAACAACAAAGTGATTAGATCATGACCGAATTTCATTCGAATTTCAAGGCTCATTAGAAAAACATGCTTCTATCTACATTTTTGCAAAACTGAAATGACAGTAAAACACCAACAACTTTTATTACTTTTCACACAAATTATGATCATAGGGGCAGTTTAATAAAAATATGATAAAATGCAGGAAAACAAACAAACAAACAAACAAATGATGTAACCTGTAATATGTTTTTTTTGTTTCACACCTCAGTAACTATTATTTTTAATGAAAAGCATACAGCTCTGCATTTCAGACCGAGCCTGATGGGGCTCGACTTATTTACACCCCTAGGGCTAGGCATCAGGCCCTGTTTTAGGCTTCTTCTTTTTATATTTTAGACACCCATCAGTTAAGGTGATGGAAAAGATGCGCTGCTGCTGGTGGAAACAACATGAGACCATTTTACCGTGACTGTCAAGAGTGGCTCGCACTGATTTTAGTGTTCCTACCAGCAGCAGCAGCAGCAAGTGTGCCTTCAGCACAGCTGGAAGAGTTATAGAAGAAAGGACTGGATTAAAACTAGGGCTCTAGTTTAACTAGTAGGTCTCTTCATTAACTAGCCGACTACACTCTTAAAAATAAAGGTGCTTTACGATGCATAGAAGAACCTTTGTCTAAATGGTTTGGCAATAAGAACCTTTACCATCTGAGAACCTTTCTGTTTCAACAAAAGTCTTGGTGCAAAGAAGTTCTTCAGAGATTAATAAGAAGGTAAGAAAGAGATTGGTTCTTTAAGAACCTGTTGCAGATGTTCTTTGTGGAACCAGAAATGTGTCTTTAATGGCTCGCTTGAAAACCTTTTGAAAAGCAACCTTATTTTAAAGTGTACTATATAATTTTAATGCTATAACCATACGGAGCCTTTATAAATATGTAGAATAGCCTATAAGCGCTCAAGTGCACGCATAAAGCTTGCTGCAAAAGCACCGGCAAAAGTAATGATTATGAATGTGTCAGGGAAAAAAGAGTAAAGAGATATTTTTATTATTTATTAACCCTCTGATATTGTCCATTTGGGGGTCGCACTTGTGTTGTTCGACACCTGAAATGTAACTCTTTTTTTCTTCTTCAGTAAAATCAATGTAACATATTTTTGGTCAGTAATAATATATTTTTTATTTTGTATTTTGAGATAATTTCATGGCACTAATTAATATTTATGCAATAATTATAATAATTTTTCCCATTGAAAATAATACATTTTTTCTAATATTTTTATTTTACTTTTCAATTATGGCAGTATTTCATGTTAAAATAGAGACAAGGGGCCTCCATTTATCACTCTACAGTACAAACGACACAGATTCTTGCGCACAATTAATTGACGATCAGAGATTCACGAAGTCTGTCGCCTCTGGCTGCTTATTGGGACACTTCATTTCCAGCGGGATCTCGTTGACTTGATTGCAAATGATTGCAAAGATACTATTAAACTGAACTGAGCTGGATTTTGACATCACTGAATTCAATGATGAAAAATTTGTGTTTACTATTGTCACTTTTCATTATTGACACACTATTTTCCTAATTAATGCTGTTCAGTTGCTTTGACACAATCTGTATTGTTAAAAGCGCTATATAAATAAAGGTGACTTGACTTGACTTGACGTGTGATTCATGAAACATTCATATGCCGCCGATCTCATCGTATGAATGATCGCTTGTTGATAAATGTAGTGGCAGAAAACAATCGTCATTTGAATATCACGCCCCTAAAAACACCCAGGTTTAGAAGCCTCGCCCTAGAGTTTACGACAAGGAGAAACGAAACCCGGCCAAAAAGAGGAAGTAATCTCATCAAAGAGAAATTGATCTTACTCCAAAAACACCGTTAACCTTGTAATTGCAAAACAATTAGGCTACATTAATTTATGTAATTTATATGTATATTAAAATACTGGTAAATATAAACATTATAGCCTACTTCCCTACAACAAATATTTCACATTTAACGGTATTCAGAACGGAACAAGAATCAAAAATAAGTAGTTATAAAATTATATATTAAACTATAAAATAAAACACAAATTAGGCTATTGGCATTCATTATAAACAGCATACAAAATGTCAAGCAAAACTGAAACGCATTGGGCTCACGAGCCTCTCATACCACAAGAATCCACATATTTTTGCTATATTTGTAACATCTGTTTGCATAAATATTCATTATGTAGCCTAAACAAAGCTTTATACTTCACTCATGTTCTAATATCCGTATACAATCCTTCACATGTGCAAAAATGTTTGTTTGGGTGCTGCACGCTGATTTTACAGCAGACCTTTTAAAATAAACAGTGTAACTTTTATGTTTGGTTGACTGCATTTTAGTTTGATGATGAATGCTGAAATGTCGTCAACAGTAAGAATATGTTTTGTGTGGTGCGTGAGGCGCCGACGCGATCAGATGATTCAATCAAATAAGATATAAAGAAAATAAATAAAATGGATTAAGAGTGTCACAAAAATGAGCGTAGCCTAAAAAGGAGCCTTTCCTTTTGTTAATTATATTATAGCCTATTGTATATTTTGTGTGGTCCTATTTATTTTATTCCTTTTATAGACTTAATTTCTGTTTTTTCTGCAGGTGCATGATGCTACAATTGAATCCTCATGGTCTGTTGTTACGCTGCTATTCAATAAAGCTAAAGCCCTGTATAAAAAAGCCCTGTATACAAAAAAGAACAAAACAGACATTCTAATCTTACTGGTTAACGATCGACTAATGATCTTCGTTTGACGGTCAGGAAAATAACCTACAAAATGCTGTCATTCTACAATTCTCCACCAGATTTGTATGCTGCGCGCAAGTTCAGGTAACTCAAAAACTTGCAAAAACAAAAACTTGCCCGGACACACAGCGTGAAACCAGACCAGATATTTCACTGTACCACCGTCCACGTCCATGTGAAAAATTCCAAGTTGTTTGCGTTGGAAACAACCGTACGCCCACTTTTCTGTCGTACCGTTTGTTTCGTAATGAGGCGCCAATGCCTTTAAAATACAATTTTTGAAGGCAGATTAGTTCCATTTGGTGGGAGTAAAAAAAAGAAAAACATCTTCAATTCCATGGTTTAGCCACTAGATTCCTGTAGCGCTCTATATTAAAAGGCTTATACATTCTTTAGTTGTTTTAAGACATAAATACTTACTTTTATGAAGTTGTGGATTTGGATTTATATTTAGACATTCTCAAAGACAACTTTTTGTAAAGGTTTAGATTTTTTTTTTTAAATGTCAGTTTTTGCATTAATTTTACTACAGTCAAACCTGTCTATTTGCACTCATATTTTATAGTGTCACCCCTTCATTACTGTGCACATTTTTTTCTGCATCATGAATGATTTGTAGATTGTACACACAAAAAAATCTCTGTATTTTCATATTTTTGTGTATTTCCCATTAATTTCCAATGGCGTTCATTCTTAACCATGAATAACACAAGTGCGACTATTTTTAATTTTTTTTTATGACCATAAAAATCAAGTTTTTTCAAATCAAGTCCACAACATTTTTACTTATTTTATTTATTTCTCTTTTTTTTTTTTACAACCCTTTAGTTACTTTTTCAAATCAAGTCCACAAACTTTTATTTATTTATTATTTATTTAGTTATCTTTTTTTTTTTTTTTATTAAGTGAATCAAGTTCCTACCAAATAATAAAAAAAAAAATTTCCGGTCTAAAATGACCGAACAGCACCAGAGGGTTAAATACCTGGGTTTTCCTACCAGGGTACATCGACCATCTCAGTGAGCGCCTTTAGAGAGAAATGCATTTTTAATACAGATTACATAATGATACAGTTTTTGTTTTTGATTTGAATTGTTTTGTTTTGTTTTAAAGTAGACATTTCAAGCTTTCTACAGACACAAAACAATGCACAACTTTTTGTTGATATTGTGAGTGTACACAATCGTTTTTGCGAATGATTGGGCATTACTCTTATATATATATGATCAAAAGAGTTCTCGTGAACAAAATGCAAGTGACGTGCCAGTGCCTCCATGAAGGTAGCCAACACTTAAGCTTCCACACAAACCTTGGATATGCTCCCTATTAGCAGAGCACATTTATCAGTACGTTTAAACTAACAATTGTCATAAAAAAATCTTAAGTGTTTTATCTGTGGATTTTTATTGTAGGCAATGTTTAATGGAGAGGATAAATTGATCCAATCGTTGTCGGCCACTGGTCGTGCACTTAAAAGACTAGAAGTTACAAACACTTTTTTTTTTCAAATTACCTTAATAAAGAAATTAACAGAAATATAACCACTATTGATGTTAAAAACAAAACTGAAACTGAACGAATTTTAATGGCTTCAAAGTAGTATAGGCTGTGGTAAATGGGGAAGAGAAAAAAACACAGGCTCCAGTCATACTCGGCCGAGAATTCTGATAACTGTGTACAGGGTCCAGGCTAGTGGCCTGATATCTCGGGCCAGCCAGGCTATGGCCAAGATTTGAGTCTTTAAATACTGAATCTAAGAAGTGAAGATAGTGGTTTTGGACTACTTTTATTATAGTTTTTGGAGTCTGGACTACTACTTTTAATGAACTGACTGAAAAATATCTGTGTGAAGATTTAAAAACATCTTGGTTTTATGGATCATTACATAAATTTGGTTGTATGTGGCCACAAGAGTTATTAAATGATGACAGAATTTTCATTTGAGTGTGAACTATCCCTTTAATGATGAAACCGGGTCAGCCAAGCTCCCTCACCTCTCAGCACAGTGATATTGCCCCCCACACACATGGAGCTCAATGCAGCTCTGCGCATCCCAGAGCTATTAAACCCTGACAGAACACAACACTGTATGCTGTCCATCTTCACTGTACAGGAAGAACTCATGGGGCTGGTTCAGAGAGATGAGCGGGCCAGAGTTTTAATAGCTCTCCATTCCAAACCCTGGGCACCTACCACTGTGAACAGCAGTCACTTTGTATTGATTGACCTAGCGTAATGGCTGGGGAAACAGGCAAACATGAGGATGCTTTTTGAATCGCACACCCGCAAGCACTTCATCAGGAGCCCTGAGTCTAATATGCAATGAGTGAGCGAAAGTCGAATGCATTGTTTTATGTCATTAAGCCCGGAAGAGAACATGAATGTGTACATTCAGGGGCCTGTGACCAGGAGCGTGTTTAATAAAAGTGCCATCACTTCACACTAAGTGGATTTGACATTTCATCATAACTTGGACTTAAATCAGAGTCCTTGGGGACCAAGAACCATTGGTGGGGATGAAAAAAGAAAAACATAAATTAGATTATTAATTTAATTAGGATACACAACTGAGAGGCTTTTATTCTTTTTTTTAGAACTGCTTTCTTTCTTCAATGGCATATGCAATTTTTCTCAAGGTCAGTGCTGACAGGGGGTGAGAGGGGCATGCTGGTATTTTGGTTGAGTGTTTTTTGAAGTAAGAGGTGAAGAGAGAGGGGGGTGGAGAGCGGGAATGAAAGCAGGGATGATGAAAGGATAAAAATGCAGCCATGAAATGGAAAGGAAAAGAAATAAGATTGCTGGTGGATGTGCTGGACTGAAGTATTTTTTTTTCTGGAGAGTTAACCACTCAGCAGACCACAAAGTTAAAGGACCAGTACACCCAAATATGAAACATCTGTCATAATTTACTCATAGTCACATCATTGCAAACTTGTACGCTATTGTTATTTTAAATTTTTTTTCCTGTGGAACACAAAAGAAGACATCTGATGATCTTTCGCTGTTCATTTGCTGCATTTTGCATGCAGCATTCATAGTGATGTTGAGTCACGTTTACTCCAGAAAACTTGTGCGCTATATCACTGCAGTGCAAAAATGTACCATTTTTGAATCTGAATGCAGATATAATTGAGGTTTAAGAGAGTTTCGGCAGAGAGGAGGGTTCAGATTATAAGAGAATAACAACTTTAAAATGTTAGACTTAAAAGCAGTTTATGAGAAAAAAAAGAAACTCTGATATTTAATGGACTTAAGTATCAAAAGTAACAATACATTTTTATAAACAATTGAACAGCTGATTGAACTGATGGCATTTGAGAGGTGAGGTGCTCTGTTTCTCACTTGGTCTCATTTTCTCATGAGTCATTGTCCTGCAGAGATTGCTGTCTTTTTAGATGGTGCTATGCTTCTGTATCTAATGGCTAAAGTGCCACTATAAATATACGTCACTGTTATTGAAAAAAACTGAGAGGAAAGGATTTCTGAATGTCTTTAACAAGGTAACGGCTGTCCTCGGGAATAGATTCCAGCAGATAATTTTGGTATACAATTAGATGAGTGATAATAAGCCAATAGACAGTCCAAACGAATCAAAATTCATTTGTGAAATAGAGATGAAATTAATGATTGCGAAATGCTTTGAAACCCCACTGTTTGTGTTGACCCTTTGAAGCTGTGTGTTCTTCAAAGGCTGCGTTTAAACATCTTTCAAACAAGGAGTGTTTCAAGATTTATTTTCATCAGATTCTCCTGCTTCTCTCAGATTCATCTAGTGAATGTAGGACACAAGAGACAAGCTTCTTCACCATCCTCATCCTCTTCAGATCATGTATCAGAATCAATGCTTTTTCAAGTTATTTGAAGATACCATCAAAGATGGTATGATCTTATATTGTAGATAGGTCATCTTTTTTGTTAATTTCTGAGCTCCCTTTCATATCTATATGCAGTCAATATACTGATGTCTTACAATCACAAAATACTGCTGAAATGTATTGTAGCACATCAACAAAGATTCAAGATTCCAAGCTGTCAGTGCGCATGGTTATGTCAATTTACTGCCACTTTAGGTATATCATTGCATTAGTCACATTTACATTAGTCATATTAGTCAAGTTTGCAGCATGTAATTATTTTGTAAAACTGCTTGTTAGTTGTATTGCTATTGTAGTTATTTGTATTTGCATGTGTAACTTGAACACTGTAAATTTCAAATAAAGGAAAAATTAATTAAAAGAATATTTCTAAACCTAAATTAAATTTATTAAAATAAAATAATAAAAGGAACACTTCACTCAGAAATTGTATAAATGTATTCACCCTCAGGTCATCAAGATGTATATGTAGTTTATTTCTTCAGCATAACATTTGGGAATGTATCATTTCATCACTTGCTCACCAATGGATCCTCCTGCAGTGAATGGGTGCCGTCAGAATGTGAGACCAAACAGCTAATAAAAACACAATAATCCACAAACTCCAGTCAAATCAGTTAACCGCTTGGTAAAAATGAATCTGTGTGTGTAATATCAATCCCGCCTTAAGCATTTTTTTTAACTGCAGTCCTCTATCCATACTTTGCTTTCTCCTAGTGAAATCAAGAGAAAAATATGTCACAGTCCAAGCCCTGTTCAGAAGATAAAACGTCTAAACAGCTCAAACAATATCCGGCAGATGTTGATCTGGAAACATGACTTTTCCACCAAGGATGCATTATTATGGATTATGGACTTATATTTTTGCCAGAAGCAAAGGTTTTAAGTTAAAAACCCTTGTAGCCTTTGTTTTGATTACAACATCAGTTGTTTTTTTTCCATTGGTGATCAAGTGATGTAATGTTAAATTTCTCCAAATATGTTCCGATGGAGAAACAAACTCATCTACATATTGGACGGGTGAACTATTCTTTTAAAAATGATAAGAATTACAGCATTTCCACATGTTTTTCTTTTCTCATACCAAAACGTGTGTCAAAAATGTATTGTTTTATGTACTGAATAATTTTCATGATCAATGTTAATACTTACAGTGATATTGAGACCCCCCCCACAACCCCCATTAATAATGCAATAGTAAATATAACTGCAAACCCCAATAGGCAGAGCATGCCTATATCTTAGTATGTAATCTTGGTATGAAAACATACAATTAACCATGCATAGATCAGACAATCCACACCTGAAATGAGATATACTGGACTGGAGATGGACAGTGTTGCAAACTTTAAAAAAAAAAAAGTACTTTAATTAAATCACAAGGGAAACAGTTTTCAAAATCATGACAACATCTGTCGAGAAGAACAAGTCAAAACAAGTCGACGATTACCAACTGAAATAGATAGATATTTCACAGGATAGCTGCTAAATCGAACAAAAATTCAGGCTCTGAATGAGCACAGAAGTCGTTTTTATATATTCATTTTCATTACAGGCACAGCTGAGCCCTGCATAGCTAGATTGGATTGTAAACGCAAGACACATTCTGAGTTGATTTAATCAGAGACATGCAGCATCTCAATCTAAATGGTTTTGCGAATGCCTTTGTCTCAATCAGAAGCTTCATGTTGTTTTAGTGTCGTAGTAAACATATCTTCAGGCGAACTCTTGCCGGGTGAGTCTCTGAGTTATATCTTTATATCCTACCAATGGAATGAATACACCCACATGATGCCTCAAGCACTTGGGGCGAGGACTAAAGACCCAACATATGGTAGAAACATCTGGAAAAATCAATCTTCACAGGATTAGGAGAAATCCTCCACAAATTGTGAACTGAGATTTATGAGAAAAGGATGCAGGGTTCAATCTCGATTATGGCTCTACGAATTGTGACAGAAATGTTGCAGTCTCTCAGATGTCTGCAGCCCATAGCAGTCACCCACTCACATCCGCTTAGTTAGTAACTGATTGCCATTCAGCATGGAGAGATGACATTTTCTTTACACCTGCAAAATTTTAATCACCAGATCCTGCTTGATAGAGTGGAATGAAATCTCCCTGCATCAGTAGTTTACCCAAAGACTCATCTCCATCAAGATAATGGTACTTTAAAAACATGGCTTCCTTAGATCTAAACCAGAATGACCTTTGAAAGAGGATGACAGTAAAATGGAGAGCCCTTTGGTCCAAATCACTGAACGTCTGCATATTTAACAGACTAGATCCCATCAGTTTTCCACACGCAGCATCAGAGTCTCATTGTCATGGATTTCTGGAAATAGCGGATGACGTTAAGTAGAAATATGGCAGTTTAAGCCACAGAAGACATTTGTGGGTTCCAGGCATGGCCTTGGCATCATGCTTTATGATCTGGTCGATAGAGCTCATCATTGCTTTGAATGCAAAGATCACTGCAGGATGAAATCACACTGACATCTGATGGGGGCTGCAAAAGATGACAGCTTCAGATGCAGGACTGGAGAGAGATCTCATGGGCCATTGACACAGCTAGATGGTGTGAATATTAGAAGGATTTTCAACTATATATTAGTTGCTAATATAAACACTAGTTTATATAAACTTAATTTATATAAACTTTATTGCAGAAAAAAAAGACAAAAAAGAAGAATAAAGAGATGATAGATTTATCATCTTTTCTGAGCAGATGTACTGCAATCCCATGAAGCATTGCTCTGTCAAATATATGTCAAATAAGAAATCGTCAGTACAATATAAAATGACTGATTTATCATTATCGATTATGAATTTAAAACTGATATGTTTTTAGTTTATTACACAATATTAATGCGTTAATTAGATTAATTAATTAAGGTGAAAAAATAACGCGTTAAAATTATTAACGCATTTAACGCACTTGCTCCATCCCAGACCCCATTTATTGATGACAAATATGATGTAGGGCAACAACTCACTGCGTGATGGAGCCTAGAGAACGTAGTTAGAATGTCCCTAAAATTCAAGATATGGGGCAAAAATGCTCCTGTTTGAGTTTTTGTCTTTACATCATATAGTTAAGCAATATCACAAGAGCAATGGCTTAATAGCCAAATCACAAAAGAGTGCAAGGTGATAGGCCTTCTTATCATAGCACAACCGTTCAGGTAAGTAAGAAGTTATTTTGTGTTATTTTAGACAACAATGTTCTCTGTTTTTGCCTGCATTTTGCCAAAGAATATACAAGACAAAGCCAGAACCCGTCTCCGAGCACACATTACACGCATTCATTTCTTAAATGCAACATTTTGGAAACGAATGGGGGTGATCATTTTGGCAACACTGGATTTTAAAGCAGCGCTTGCACAGACCGATCGTTTATGACAAAGTATGATAGAGCGATTCAAAGCAAAGATCGTCTGCTCTCTATAGCTCTCGCGATACTTTGATGTCAACACCGATCGGTCTATGTGGAGATCCGCTTCAATCAAAACAAGTCTAATTGTCATACCATTCATAAAGACCCTTTACTTCACTCCTGAATGAATCAGCCATTCAAACGAATCAACTGCATAAATTGACTCGATGACTGAAGATTAGATTTTACCTAACCCACCACCTACGGTAGTTTTAGTTTATTATTTTATAATAAATTCATTACCTAAATAATTTCATATTCCTTAGTAATAATACACAATTAATAAATAAATGATAAAGGGATAGTTTCACCCACCCAAAAATACATTGTCACCCTCATTGTCCAAAGAGTAATATTTTAATAATTTTTTATCAAAATATCTTTCTTGCTGAAGCTACTTTTTGAAATGTCTGTTTGATGCTTTACACAACAAATTACTTTAAATTATCTTTTGGGAGTAATTTCTCAGCCAAATTTGATGTGCGATTAATTTACTATTAATTAGATTAATTAATTGCCACAATCAATGTAATTAATATCGAAAAATTTGAATCACTTACGCAGGGCCCTAATATATATATATATAGTCTTTTCTATATATATATATATACAGTATGTATTAAATATATTAGAGAGTGTCGGAAGACCAACTTTGCAGTCACTGTGGAGCTCTAACAATTTTTTTTTTTTCATTTCAATCATCACTGGAGCTTCTTTAAAATGCTGGATTTATCTGCAAGATTATGGGTATGTACGCTCTCTTACCTAGAATTCCGCTACGGCTCACAATATTTACTTTGTGGCTTTGACAGAAGAAAACGTATCTGATATCGTCTAAATCTCAATTTCTTATGGAGAAGAATAAATTAGATTTGTACCCCCCCCCCCCCCCCCCCCCCCGCTCCTTAAAAAACTTAAAAAAATACAAATAAATCCAATCAAAATATTAACAAAAACTATAAGCGATCTAATATATGCACTAACATAACACTCATGCACAGACGCGTTCTGTGTGAACGGCCCCTTACACAGCAAACACGCATTATTCTTAATCTGTCTTGTGTGACGAGGGCCAACAGCTAAAGATGAAGAAAAAGAAGAGAAATTGAGGAGAGCGAGTTCAAAATCCATTACAGACTCAATTGTTTCCACTGTAATAAAATCCATTCCTCTTTCTTTCTAGTGAATGAAAATCTATTATGACCACCTTCTTCGCCCAAACACCTCCGCCGGCCACGAAGCCTCTTCCCCTCCCTCCTCCAACCTCTTTACACGAAAAGCACATCAAACAGGCCCCGCTATTGGTTTTCAAAACCCAAGCAAAAGCACACTTTAATTTATTTTCTCGCTCTCTCTGATTTCTTTTAGATTGGACGTCAGTCTGCATGATTACCCTCAATCAAGAAAACTGGGTTGAACTGATGCTACGGCTCTGTGTTTCCTTAACAGTACAGTAAACACACAGGCAGCTGCTGCAGAGGTGACTCCTCACAATGTAGCTCCACTCACATCATATATCACCAGCTGCTTAGCACCATCATATTACTGCCATCCGCCATGCTCATCAGAGCTGATTACGCTAATGTTCTTCTCCATATTAATCTATACATAATTATATTAATTAATATCTCATGTTTACTTTTTTTGCCAGCCAATTGAAACAAAGACAGTTAATAAAGAGTCAAAATTACACTCTAAAAAATGCTGTGTTGTTTCAACCCAACTTTGAGTCAAATATGGACTAACCCGACCATTGAGTTACATTTTTAATTTAATGTAATAACCCCAGAAAGTTGGGTTAGTCCATATTTGCCCCAAAGTTCATTATAACAACCTAGAAAAAAAAAAAAAAAAAAAAAAAAGAAGGCATTTTTTAGAGTGAGTCTGAATAGTGGAATCAACATTGACGGCCAGGCCTATTTTCATGTCTGTCTTTGTCGGTTTGTCTTTTTGTGAACATTTTCGCACATATTTTTCAGAAGAAAATATATTTGTATTCTTACATCAAAATGTCTGATTTTCTAATGGCTTTTTCTTTTTAGCTGACATCAGCAAGCATTCTAATTTTTCGGCCTCTCCTCTTTATCTACATTTCGCAACTCTTAGAAAGAAAAAAAAACTTTATTAAGCTTTATTAACCCTGGCTAATGTATGTGGCTTTGTGTTGCATATTCAATAGCCACAGTCTTGAAAGGTTGTATGTTAAATCCAAAGTTATGGAGAATCAGGAACCTTTATTGGAGCTCACTATCAATATGCGCTGGGGTTCAGGGTTTGCTCAGAAGTATAATCTTTGTAATTAGTGATGTGCATTTAAGTTACAAATAAACTTATTATTATGTGAGTTACAGTAAGTGGCAACTTCCTAACAAGGCCTAAGGAAGTGAACATGCCCTGTCTCATAGCCCCCTGCTTTTGAATTATACATAACCTTGGTCTTTTTTCTTTTTTTATGTTTTGAATTTATGATTTGTTCAAGTCATTCCTTATCTGCTGGTGCATTGCTTGTAAATGCAATAAATCATCACAGACTGAGGAGAGAGGAAAGAAACACATGTGCAGTGTCTTAGAAATAGACTTGCTCTTTCAAAAAAATGTAATAGTTATTTCAGACCAAGTGCTGAGTGACCATAATAATATAGCATTATACTATAACATTAGCTAAGAAGTAAATGTACAACAGGTACAAAAATGTAGAAAGTGCTCCTTATACAGTGAGTCATGTGCAGTCTTTCTTTTCGATCAATTTATGTGCTTCGATGAACTTGTGACATGTATTATATTTGATTATTTGATAGCATAATCTTTAAATTAGGTGCTGTCTGGGGTGATTTTGGGATTTCAGTCTTATGGAGGCTCAGCCTCTTATCAGCACATGAGCTTATGTGGCTCAGAAGTGTATTTTTTGCCTTAAGTGCAAGAGGTCACGAGTTTGAATCCCGTTTGACTTGACAATGTCCTAAAATAAACATTAAAATAGCATCTGTCTGGTAGTAGATGTATATCAGTAATGGTGGCATATTTGTTACATTTTATTTTGTGATTTCACTGGAACAGAAAGATTTTAGATGAGAGAGACAGAAAAAGCAAAAGCACATTTTTATGCACGTTCCACTCTATGCCAGTAATGCTTAGCGTAATGAACTTTTACGTTTTTAATGGCTGGTAAGTAAAGGAAAACTTCAGATAGCTTACTACAGCTGTTTTCAGCAAACGTGAAGTGATATCACAATCACAGATTTTAAAGGGGGGGGAGTGGCTGAAACGCTGTAAGTTCAGCAGAATTTAGGAGGGCTGAGATGAAGTCTCCATTAATAGCATCTTGCAACACTCATGTTGCTGTCATTACTTTGAGTGATGACTTACTTAATACATTACTGTTCACAAGTTTGGGGTTGGTAAGATTTGTTTAATGTTTTTTGAAACGTCTTTTATGCTCCCCAAGGCTGCATTTATTTGATAAAAAGGCAGTAATATTGTAAAATAATATTACAATTAAACTGTTTTCCATTTTAATACATTTTACAATGTAATTAATTCCCGTGATGGCAAATTTTCCAGCATCAATAACTCCAGTTTCAGTGTCACATGAGCCTTCAGAAATCATTCTATTATGCTGATTTGCCGCTCAAGAAAACATTTCTTATTATTATTAATGTTAAAAACAGTCATGCTGCTTAATATTTATTTTGTGGAAATTAAATATTTTTCATGATTCTTTGATGAACAAAATGTTGAAAAGAACAGTATTTATTTGAAACTTTTGTAATATAAAAACATTTCTTTACCGTATACTTATGCCTTGGCGGGCATTAAAATAATAATAAAAATAATAATAATAATAAATAGATTACTACGACCACAACGTTTAAACAACAGCATTCACACACACAGCACACATTACAAATATAACAATAAGAAGAAAACTAACAGATAAAATAGTCTCCTGGCTTTTTAATCAAGGAATCAGACACGTGTAATATTTATCATGTGAAACGTAGTGCATTTACGCTTCTAAAATTTCTCGCGATTTAAACCAACAAGCATGTTCAAACTTGAGGGATCTGTTATCAGTGACTGATGAGTGTTAACCTCTCTTGGAAATTCAAACAATAAATTACTTTTATATTATAATATAACCGAGTGAGCGTGTGCTCCAGCGATCAGCCTCTGTTTTGATATCTTTAATATTGGCTTAAAGATATAATATTTAAAAAAAATGAAAGGCTGCTTGACGGGGCATCAGCTCAGACTCTCACATTACACTGTGAAGAGCAATGGCTGTTGTGATTAAGTGTGTGTTTATGCATGAGGAGGATCCTCTAACAGGATTACTGAAGATGGTGAGTCATTGTGTTGTAGGTCTATGGCTGTATATTTATAGCAAAAGGCATTATGAAGAAGTCTGCCACAACCTAAAGTCTAAAAGATATGTCTTCAAAGGCCACGACTGTGTGCGCAGCTGAAATCGTCTTGGCAGGCATTTCGTTTCACCACTAGCTCTGGCACATAAGCTCTAAAGAAGGCCCTCCATAAGCGGCTGCATCTACAACAGTGGCATAAGACATGGCCCTTCCCACCAATGATGTCATGCATAAATCTGCATCAGATAATAATTTTATTTTCCTCTTATAAACTACCCTTGAAAAGTTTGTGGTCAGTAAGTTTGTTTTAGTTAATATCTTTTGAATACAGTTATTCAGCAAGGTATGGCATTAAATTGAACAAGTGGTGGGGGCAAGAACATTTATAACTATATATATATAATATATAAATATATATATATACAGTAATATATAATATATATATACTATATATAATAGTATATATATACTAAATATATATGCGTGATTGTTAACATTTTTAACGGCATAAGCGGATAATTTACAATCCTTAACGCGTTAGACATAATTTAACTCACTAATTAACGCAAAATAACTGAAGCACAATTTCTATTCTAACTCTTTAACCCAGTTTTGCTTCTCTGCTTGTGATCAGATCATTTTAAGCGGCTAAACTCCGGGAAAGTTTTCAGTCCAATGATCCAGTGAGCGAATGCATTCAAACAATCTGTCCTAAACAGCGCTAATATAAAGGAAACCATGCTGATTACATTAGAGATTGCAGAGAGAACAGAGACTCTCTTTGCGTTTTAAGTGAATTATTCATTCCGGTGTGTTTTAAACACAAGCTCTGTCATATTCTGTGTTTGTCTCTGAAGAGCGCCGCAAGCCCTCACATGTCATGCGCTGTGTGAAGTACAGACTGAACTGATTGTCAACACATCCCACCGCTGTATAGTCAGATGAGATGCAATCTACGCTTTCTCGACTGGATAACCAGTCTCGCAAGTAAAGTTTTGATGGATGGACCTACACGCTTCTGGTTTAGGGGTTTTTTTGGCATCTCCATGTGGTCCTGTTCGGTATTGCAACTTGTCTTCTCTAAAATGTAAAAAAGCTCTTGGCTGGTGCACTGTACACAATACTATAAAATTCTGATTTTTTTTTCTATCATATATGCTTATATGGGCTCCTTATATCATTTGGTTCTTTGGTGTCCTTTTGGTGTTTCTAAGTGTCCTTTTTTGGAAAGTCGTCTAAATTTAGCTTGCAGAAAATGTAGATTTTTGAGAATCACCCTTCAATCTTTTGGTTTTCTTTGCTGGATATAGCAAATGATGACAATATAAACATTTGAAACAAGATACATGGTCTATGCTTATTTTCATGAAGTGTGTGATTAATCGTGATTAATCACAGAAAAAGGATGTGATTAATCAGATAAAAAATTTTAATCGATTTGCAAACTCCTAATATGTTATACATCTGTTATATATTATATGATATATAGATATATAATATATATATGATATATATATATATATATACATGTATATATATATTCCCGGTCAAATAAATGCTGTTTCTTTTAAACTTTCTATTTCATCACACCATCCTGAAAACATGTATTTATGGTTTCTGCAAAATAATTAAGCAGCACAACTGTTTTTAATACTGATAATAATAAGAAATGTTTCTTTAGAGCAAAGTCAGCATATTAGAATGCTTTCTGAAGTATCATGTGACACTAAAGACTGAAGTACTCATGCTGAAAATAGCAGTTTGCATCACAGATAAACTAAATTTGAAAATAGATTAAAACAGAAAAGGTATTGTTAAATAATGTTTCGGCGCAAGATTACAGTCTTTTTATTCTGTATTTTTAATCAAATAATGTCTTTCAAAAACATTACAAAATCGTACCGACCCAGACTTAAAATGTTGACCAAACCAATTCTGAAACAGGAAATATTCTCAGAACGTTCTGGCAAGGTTCTCTCAAAGTTATGAGCAAACATTCTTCCAGTAACAATAATAAAATGTTATCTGTTCTGAGTGTTCTCAAAATTAGAACAAAAACTATATTTTTTAAACCATTCATAGAACATTTTGAAATGTTACTATTTTCAGAATGTTTAGAGAACATTTAAAAGTAATGTTCCAATAGCGTTTGCAAAATGATAAAATGGAATGTTCTCTTAACTTTCTCATAACCAAGAAAAAAAAAGAACATTCAGAAATGACATTTTCATAATTTAATGGGAACATTAGCAAATTGTTCTTAGAACATACTTTTATGAGCAGAATCGATATCTATTCAAAAACCTTTTCTTCACAAACCCTTAACACTAAGTAAGAACAACAGTGAAAGTGAGGTATTATTATTCAAAATCAGCAGTTGTAGATGGAGTAAATAACCACAATTACTCAGAGGCAAAGGCAGAAGCCTTTTGTTAGACCTGCGAGTTATACTTTCAGTACATTTATGATGACATGCAGCTGTACTGTGTTACAGTGATGTGTGTCGATTTAGTGAAATGTGCTGTCGATGCATCACGTTAACCCCAAGAATAAACGTTGATGAGTCAGCAGATCCTCTCCATCTCTCAACTGCATGACAGTTCTGAATTGTTTCCCCCATTACGTGGCTCCAACACCTGGACTTGTGGGAAATATGCCACATGACCCACAGTGTCATGACTCTCCTGTCAACAAAATCAAATATGTGACATCGATAAAATCCACTGTTAATAGACGTAATCTAACAACAAGTGTTACATTGGCTTCCAAAGAATATGAAGCTGAACTCACAACAGTGAGATTCATACAGACAGTATATCCTCCTAAAAGAGAGAAGCTCTCATCCATCTGGGTGAAGCACATTAGGATCTCATTCCTATAGTTTGGGGTATTAAGAAATGAACCATTAGGCAGAAGGAAATGGCATGTGACGCCACTCCAGGTGGTATGAATCTGACTGGATGATTCACACAGTCATTGAGAACGCACAGGAAAACAGTTATATTTCAGCATGGAAATGCTCACACACTGCCGTGAGGGAAACAGACTGTGGTTACTGAGGGGGATGCTGATGGTATGACGCTCATTCAAGCACTAATAAAACATTATTAAAGGAGATAAAAATGATAATTGTGTCATTATTTACTCACCCTTGTGCCGTTACAAAACGATAGGATTCTATTCCTTCTATAGAACAAAAAATTACATATTCTGAAGAATCTCCATGCAGGTCTTTTCCATACAACAGGATTCATTGTTACCAAAAAAAAAAGGATCTTAAAAGTAGACCTTGTAAAATAGAACTGCTGCAAGTTAATTATCAAGGAGATGATCTCAAGATCTGGATCGATCAGAATTGCAAACAAATTATTCGGTCTAGTTGTGTGAAACAGCTCAAAATAATGATTTGTTCTCTATTCTGGTTCTAGGGTTAAACTCACTTGCTAAACACCTCAAATTATCCGATTGATCCCAATACATATTGGATTAGAAGGGGTGGTGTTGATCAGAAACAATACGATCAATAGGAAAAATAATAATAATAAAAAACAATAAGCATGTAAATGTACACTTGAATCCAACTAGTTTCTCAATTGGATTCAAAAATACCTTATGCACATGCGCAGTACCATGGTGTGTATGCTTACAGATGACAACAATTTTTACAACAATTATGTTCATTTTCATCTTACGGTAAGATTTTCCATCTTATCCACGGACCACTTGGTAAGATTCTTGCTCTTCTGACATATATGTCAGCTTTCTTCTTAGATATGTCTTCAAGGCAAAAATATTTAGAATTAAAAGGATCTGTGAAGATGATGAGGAGTTTAAGAAAGAGAGAAATAATGTTGTCAACATTTAAAGAACGTATAAGTATCAAGGAAGTAAATTCTGCTTGTAAATTCTTAATTAAAAACATCTAAGATTAATCCAGATCTTATCTTTTGTACTACATACTCCAAAGACAATTAATCTCAAACCTATTTTATTGAAGCATTGTTTGTAAAACTCTGAAGCAGAGTTGTAAACGTGTTCTACAAAACAAATTACCCTTACAGGTCAGATTTTATTTGGCAAATGTGGCAATTGTGTTAACTGTAAATTCACAAAAAAATTTATTTAACACAAAAAATGTTAAGTTTTTTTTAATCATCCTGATAATAAAAGTCCCATTTTTATCAAGAGTTTTATAAATGACAAATAATGTGATTTATATAATTCAATTTCCATGTAACAAAATTTATGTTGGTGAAACATCCCACTCATTAAAAGAAATAATCACAGAACACAGAAGCACAATAAATAGAAAGGATCTGAAGAGACCTGCTGCAAGACATTTTTGTGAATGTAACCATAAAATGTCATCTTTCTTCTTTTTTGGAATTGAAAAGGTTAAACAGAATATAAAAGATGGTAATATTGATTTTATAATAAGAGGAGAATCATCGGGCCAAGGGATTGGCCCTAGAAGAGGAGAATCATCAGGGCTGGACTGTTGCTAAAATTCAGCCCATCTGGCCCACACAGTCCCCCTGTCAGACTATTTTCCGTGTCTGTGTGTGTTTTCTTCCCCAACGTGCTCCAGGTTATGTTTATGTCCTTATTTGGTTTCCAAACAGAATTCCGGACCGAGAACTGTAAGCGGCGACCCCTCTCCCCGTGTTTGTTTTCCTTTTTTAAAAGTGTTTTGGTTTTCCGTTTGTTTCACCTTGAGATCATGGAAATTGCCGCTCGTTTCTCCGCCTTAGCCCGCCGGGATCGCCCCTTCCTAAAGGTTCACCCTGAACCTAAAGTGGAATCAAAGGAGGAGAAGGCGGTCGGAGCTCCAGTGTCGGCTCCAGCCCCCGAATCCAGCCCAAATAGGGCTCCTGTTCCTGTGTTTAGCCCACGGAGGGCTCCTGTCCCCGAGTTTAACCCACGGAGGGCTCCTGTTCCAATAAGCCAAGGGGGGCCAGTGTTCCCGATTAGGGACTATGGAGGGCCTCTAAAGACGATATTCTCCCCAAGGATTTTTTCCGGGGGTGGCGGGGGTTTCTGGGGTAGTATGGGTCCGTCCGTAGTGGCCGGGCCGAGTGGCGAGGCCAAGGCCACAGAGGCCATCCGGCCATGGCGTCCTGAGTTCCCTGCTCCGCTGTGGCCTTTGAGTCCCTGTTCCGCATGGCTCCTGAACTGTCGTAGACATGGTTCCCCGAGCTCCTGTTCCACCATGGCTCCTGAGTTCCATACTCTGCCATGCCCCTGCTGAACTGTTGTGCGAAGCCATGGAATTACTAGTATGCTGCTAGCCATGGTGCCCCGAAGGCCGGTCCGCCATGGCGCCCAAGCTTCCTGCTCCGACATGGCTCACCGAGCTCCCTACTTGCCATGGTCCTGAGCTCCTTGTGCAGCCATGACCTGGACTGCCGATCCACCCTGGAGTATTCCCAATGTCCCAATCCTGCACCAGCCGTCAAGGGTCCCCTCCCACCCACCCCTGGTGGAATTGTATGGTGCGGGAAGCGCCTTCCGGGGGGGGAGTAGTGTCATACTCTGTTCCGTGTCTGTGTGTGTTTCCTTCCCCACGTGCTCCATGTTATGTTTATTTATGTTATATGTTAACTTCCTGTTCCTGTATCATAGGTCATTAGTTTCCCTGTGTCAATTAGTCGCCTCCTCACATGTTGCCACCTCGTTATCGCCCTATTTGAGTTCTAGCCGCTTGTTTCCTTCTCCGGAATTGTATATGTTACCCTGTACAGTGTTTTCTGTGTTCGGGATGTATTAAAATCTATATGTTTGGAGATGCTGGCCGTGTTTCTAGCAAAGTTGAAACATGTTCTCCCGGACCTAAGAGGTCGCCGTGTCGTGCGCACCGGTGACACAGCGGCGGTCTCTTATATCAACCACCAGGTAGGTCTGCGTTTGCGCCCCCTTTAAAGGCAGGCGCACCAGATCCTTGTGTGGTCCCAGGGCAAAATCATTTAATTGAGAGCAGTACATATTCCTGGTCATCTGAATATGGGAGCAGACATCCTGTCGAGACAGGGGCCGAAGCCCGGCGTACGGAGAGTTTTTGGCCAGGCTCAGGTGGATTTGTTTGCGACTCGCATGACATTGCACTGTCCCCTATGGTTCTCTCTAAATAATCCAGCTCCACTGGGGCTGGATGCCATGGTCCAGATGTGGCTGAGGCTTCGTCTGTATGCTCTTCCCCCGATTGCTCTGCTCCCGGGAGTTCTGGAGAGAGTGTGCCGGGACGGCTGCGGCTAGTAGCCCCGTTCTGGCTGGGCCGAGTATGGTTCTCGGGCCTGATTTCCCTCCTCGATGGCTCTCCATTGAGATTCCCGTCAGGAGGGACCTCCTCTCACAAGCGGAGTGCACGATATTCTACAGCTCGTAGCTTCCGGTCTCTCAACCGAGGTTGTTGAGACCCTCCTCCAATCCAGAGCTGCCTCCACAAGGAAGCTGTATGCACTGAAGTGGGAAATTTTCCTTCTTGGTTGCGGAGAACGGTCAGTCGAACCAGTCAAACTGCCCGGTTTGGTTCGTTGGTCAACGGAATCCTGCAGGCCTCCCCCGCAGGGTTGGACCCACTCCACCTTGAAGTTACATGGTGGCCTTGTCGGAATACCAAACTTATCGAAAATACATATCTGTTCTTATGGATCAGGTGGATCAGGATGCTATTCCAAAGCCTTGAGTCCCCTGATCTACCCTCTCTTTTGGGGGTCAAGACTCTGAAGTCGGTCTTTGGGCAGGATGTTCCCACCTACTTTGTCAGGTGCCTACCTGCATTCTGCACCACTCCTGGCTCCTTCTCTCGCTTTAGCTGTGCTCTTCCACACTAGGCTGCGTCTCGCTGCCATTCTTCCGGCATCCCTGCAAGTGCTTGCTTCATTCCTAGAAGCTGACACCAGTTCCACTGCATGTGCTTTTATAGCTCTACGTCACCTGATTGTGACGTCTCCCCCTTCCATTGGACTGATTACACATGTGATTCAGAGCGTGGTCACTCTGATGGCGTTCCCAAAGCGTTTCGACGCAGCGTCTCATTCCCTTCGGGGAACCATGGTTACATGCGTAACCTGAGACATTTCTTGCTTTGCTCTGTCAATAACTATTTTGTATGACCAGTAAATAATGATTTTACATCATCTTATGATGAATGAGAAATTTCCAAGTGTTTACACTGCAGGCGCTCTCTTTGGACACAGTACAAGTACAGTGCAATATATTTTTGCACAGATATCAATAAGATTTAGTGCCATTCAGTTTGTATGCTCATATAGATGATGTTGTTAACTATCGGTCTGTGCCAAGCACAGGGTGTTGAAATTACTGAATAGATCAGATGATGCATCACAATTTGCAAATTGTAAATGTGTGTCTGTAGAGCTACTTTTCCTGAAGAAAGAAATTGCTTCATTATCATGCTCTAAATCTGTGAGAAGGTTGCAGTCTGTCTTTGAAGGTTTAATGTCTGCAAGAGTGCTGACCCCAGGCCTAGTACAGCTCACATTTATTTAAAGTATCATACAGACTCTGGTCTTATCCTCATCTTCCTCTGGCTGTTCCTACACTTATATGTTAGAATTAGGCCAAAGTCAATCTGTCAGGTTCATTCTGTTATGTCTAGGGTGAAGTAGCCTGTGTTAAAGAGTCTACTGGTTGAAGATCTGGGCTGGTAACCAGGAGGCTTTAGATAAAATGTAAGCTACATGACAGAGTAGTTGTGTTCAAGTTTAAGCCGACATTTTATAGAGGTTAGCAAATGCTGCTCTGTGTCTTTCTTGATGCTTGTTTCAAAGGATCCCCTTTGGTTATCTGCAGATGTCTAATGATTTGGTTAGCATTTTTAATGTGAAACTGGAAGAATTACAATAATGGCCTATTATATAGAATTTCACAATTTTGCGTCATAGTTATTTTTAAGATTACATGTTAATTTAATAAAATGGAACATAAAAATGCTATAATAGAAACTGTTATTTGGTTAACTCTTTATTTTATATTACAGTACAGTATATGGTGTGAAATCATATTATAATTATAATTATTGGAACAATACAGGACATCTAATTTTACAGCAAATTATTAAAATCTGTCTGTGTGTGTGTGTGTGTGTGTGTGAAAAATTTGAGATTATAAATTATATATACAAAACTGTGAAATATTGATGGGAATAAGTAAATTGAAATAAAATAAAATAAATACAAAGATGTGATGCATCACATTTGAATATAATTTTTAGATGGTTATATATCGTGTTTATTTCAGATGTGTTACCCTGATGGTATTTTGTATTTGTTTGGGTAACACTGTACATTATTTCTTAGCCATGGTCATGGAAAGACCCATTTTAATTAACTTAAATTAATCACGTGGCCTTCTATTATACTATTATGGTGGTTAACTGTATATTACAAAAGTACAAAGATTTTGGCTGTTCAGGTGCATTGCTATATTGTCAGTTATTAAAATATACAGTATAAACTGTAAAATATACAGGGAACAAATCAATGTTGGATACATTTTCACTGTATTTTATTTTATTTTATTTTATTTTATTTTGTATTTATTTATTTATTTTTCTTCACAGAGAATTTCTGGCAACCACAGCTTTCAGTTTTTGTACTGTGACTTTAACATCTTAACAACCTAGGCTTTTCTTACTGATCTAAAATTAGTTTAATACAGATAAACTTGAGACAGTACATTTCCACATTTCCACTGTTTTACTGGGCTGCAATGCCATCAGCATTATAAAATAACACAAAGTGAAATGATCCATGCATCTCGGTTAAATCGGATTCATAATGTGCAGTTAGGGTCTAGTTACTTTTAGAAGAGGTTATGATTATGACACTTTTTGTTATGAATAACAAACATAACCGTTTCCATGCCTAAACAGATTGGGCATTACTGAATGCTATGGACTATAAAGCTCAATTTGTTTACTTAGCTTTATGGCTAATGTGGCTCACATGTATTGTTGGCTTAACAAACAATGGCTAATGTCTCTAAGGTGACGTACTGGTGAAAGTACTTTCTTAAACTCATATATTAAAACCCTACTCATCTTTCCACCCCCACACATAGTTATTTTGTAATTTTTTGCAAGTCACAGGCACACACATGCAATTTTACAAAGGCCCCAGGGCCTCTGCGGCAGGCAGATGTATCAGGGCCATGCACTTTTATTTTCTGCCATCAGTGTGTGCCGGGGTGCATCCATGTGTTACAGATGGGGTGTCCAGCGGATAAAGTGTGGCGGTGACAGCCCAACAATAAACAAGACCCCTTCTGCACGCACACACACTCCTCCAGTTTTACTCTCACCTAAGAGAAAAATAACCAGAGACAGGAGGGAACAAGATCATATCATGAATATATTTAAAATCTATTCCTCTGCCTGTTGTTGCTTTTTATTTACACAGTGGAAAGATATTTGGTCCTGTCGCAATACTTGAGTGATTTTGTATCGGTTTCAGTCTGTAGCAAAGGAATTATGTACTCGTACTGTTTGCTATAAACTCCCCCCTGGCTCTATCTGCCATTTTAGACTTTTCCTTCTACATAAATCTTATGTTCCGCAAATTCCTCTTTTGTTCCACTAAACCTTTAGCCACAAAGCTTATCAGATTATCCAAATATAGAACATGTTCCTGGATCAATGTCCTTGTTAGACTTGAAACAACAATCTTCTCAACCAACAAAATTATAGAGACAAGGAAATGGTAAGGTTGGACCAGACCGCGTTAACTGAATATTTTCCGTCAGTGACCTTTCTTTTTTTTTTTATTTAGCAGTGATGGAAAAATCTAAAGACCGTCCATCACTTTGACAGATTACACTGAGGCTGATATTGTAACTTTTAACTGTGACCCTTGTCTAGTTGGTGGTGAGTATATGTTCCAGTGTACACATATTTAAATGGTGGCTGTCATACAAACATGACGAGTTTATTCAAACATACATTAAATACTGAAGAACAGTAAATATATATGCATAATGAATATGTAGCAGTGCATATATTTACCAAATTGGAGTTTATGGTCAGTAAATTGCTTTTGTAAGGTGAATGTAACATTATGTGACATGTTGTGCTGTTTTATGTCATTGATTGAGTCATTACATAAGACAAGATATGTATTTCGATAAGTTTTACTGTATCTTTCAATATCTCTTCTGATGTTCATTCATGTCTCGTGCTGGAACTAGTAGTAAAGACAATAGCATGTTTAGGCACCACGCAAACCATATTAGGTTTGCATTGTTCATATTAGCTTGTGTTTTAGTGGCCTCATTTGTAACTGCAGGAAAACAAACATCTGCTTTGTGTGGTGTTTAACATTGAAAGTGATTCTGTTCATCTGTTCTCTTCATAGATAAATGCATAATCTAGCCTGTAAGTTCATGATTAAAATGAAATTGTGAAGGGAAAAAAGTGATTAAATGTTTTATTATCAATAAAATATTAAATGACGGGTAATAATAGATTATGATTTGTGAATTTTAATGACCCTGTCTGTCCAAATGAAGGGCAATGCGAAAGTCTAACGCAGCCTCTGGGTTAGACTAAACAATATTCACATTAACTAAACATTTCCCTCTGATTTTTAGATATGGTTAGGGTTGGGGATAGGGTTAAATGTCAGGTCATGTGTATTTATCATTACTTTTGGCACCAAATGTAAAACATTATATAACAAAATAAGTTTTCAAAAAGATTTCCCAATAGCTAATCCTCAAAATAATTTAATTTTGCAAACAACATATTAATATAATAACCTAATATTAATAAATAAATAAATAACATATTAATATTAATAATAATAGTTTATTTTATAGCTAAATAATGGGGGGGGGGGGGGGGGGGGGGGTCAGTGGTCCATTCTCTAGTCTTCAGGTAGTACATATAAACATATATAAACTATTTTTAAATTAAGGATGTCCTTATTTCACATTTCTGTAACTGTAATACATATACGCTAAAGTTGTAGATTACTGCCAGTATGTCAACATGTACATTTTAGATCTTTCTACCGAGAAAGAACAAAAAAAAATTATTTTACCTGGAAATATTATGTAAAAAAACCTATGCAGTGAAAGAAACAGCATTTATTTGAAACCGAAATTGTTTTTTAAAACATTTTTTTAAGTACTGACCCCCAGATTTTTTTAACAGTAGTGTTGCTGCTATTATATTTTAGTGAGGTAGCTCCATGTTAGTAGACCGTGTAGCGAATCAGCTCATGGGAAATATGAATAATTAATCATAACTAGTTATAATTAATTATGAATATTTTAGATCCGCTGTAGATATTTAGCTGACCTCTCAGGGTCAACTGCCTTGTCAATTCTAAGAACGTTAATTTCCTGGTTAAGGAAATAACTTCCTTACTGTACAAATCTACAAAAGCTTGTAGCATAAATCTGCATGATTAAGTGACTCCAGTTATGAGCAAACAATGAACCACGTCAAGTGTGATACAAGTAAGGTTTTATTAACTACATAAACACTTAAACTGGCCCAACATACTACATAAACACATAAACTGGTCTAACATACTACATAAACACATAAACTGGTCTAACACACTACATAAACACATAAACTGGTCTAACACACACATACACACACACACACACACACAACAGTTTGTATAGGAGAAAAGGGTTCAGTTAACCCTTTAAGAGAAGAGAAATAAGGAATGAAGTTATGGACCCATTTGCATATTCAGCAGATCTACAGCCTGAAGGGAACATCAGTTTCTTAGTTCAAACACATCTTTGTAAAAAGGTGCAAATGGTACCTAATGTATCAATAAGACTAAGTTTGGATACTTGCATGTCTCGTCTGTCTGAAAGAAAGGCTTGATGCAATCTGAAGGCTCACGTGGATCTTGCTGAAGTTGGTTGATGAAAAGAACCAGTTTGCGTCAGAGTAACTTGATGAATGGAGAAGACAAGGCCGAAGGCCTGGCACAAAAACTTAGGATGTCCTGGAGCATTGGAGCTCACATCTTCTCAGAACCTAACAGAACCACCGAACCTTGGGTGGGTCCCTGGTGAAAGGCCTTTAAGGTCGGAGAAGATTCCCTCCTCTCAAGCTGGGCTTGTCCAATGAGAAAGGCTGAAATCCCAAGCGGGAGGTTGGACATACTGGGATTTTTATGACCCTTTGTGTGAAAACATGGTAATTTGCATGTGAAACTTGAATCGAAATTACTAAAGATTCTCAGGACACTAATATATTGCCTATGTACCAACATATAATATACATGCTCGTTTAGATCATCAGAAGGCGAATTCATAGATACTAAACATGGTAGGATTATATATAGATAAGATTGACAGGACGAGTGGTTCCCTCATAAGCCTGCATAAAACAGTCTAAAAATATCTAATACATCATACACCATGACCTGAAGGATACACTGTTCATTCAAAGAAAGGTTTTCCTATGAATTAATTAGTATAAAAGTCCATTTCTACTGTGCACTGTGTCTCTTCCTATAAAAAGGTAGTGATTTTCCCTACTCACATTCTAGGGGCAATAAACCCAGTGATATCCGCGTTGGTTGCCATGGAACCAGGGGCCTGTTCGGCTTCCTGGGGTGTTACGCATTTCGGGGGGAAGGGTCCACAGGTCCTCATATGGCTTGTTAACTGAGGGGTGTTATAGAGTATTTGTTAAATATAGCTAACAAAATATATATTGTGTGTTTGATTGGTCCAGACACTACAACCATAAAGCAACAAAAAGCATGAAACCCCTGTTCAAGACAACATCCACCCTCCATTAAAGTACTAAAGTACATGGTAAAAGGATGTACATGCCAACCCCCACCATGACTGATACTTCCCCACCTTGTCTCTCTGTGTTAGAACTGACATTCAAGGTGTTTGTATGACTTAATAGATGTTGCTGTCTGAGTCAGACCTCCAGAGGCATTGATGTGTGCTGTTAACCTGAGGCCTGTCAGTGCCAGAACATGTGAACACACTTATAGTCAACTGTAACGTCACCAAAGGGTCACTGCTGGCTCATGAATCGTTAACAGGACAGTGTTATCCAGGTGTGACCATGTGTGAAAGTGAAAAGGTATCTACTGCAGGGTTCAGTTTTCATTGGCAATTACAAGGTTTGCTGTCAAGAGGTAATAGGCTCCATTCATCTCACTGGTGTTGAATGTCAGTCTCGTTTGACTGGTATGGAACATGGAAGTGGTTATCATTATTAACACTTTTACATGTTACTTAAGCTCTGATCCAAAACCTAGTGAGCTGCCTGACAAACACACAGATTTTCACTTCATATGAATTGAAGATGTTAACTGATGGACTGGAGTTGTGTGTTTTACTTGTGAATTATTATTTTTATCAGTTGTTTGGACATTCACTGCTGAGGATCCATTGGGGAGCAATTAACGTATTGCCAAATTTCTCCAAATCTGTTTTGATGAAGAAACAAACTCATCTACATCTCGGATATCCTGAGGGTGAGTAATTTTTCTGCAAATTTTCATTTTTGGGTGAACTATTTCTTTAATATATGTGTCAGTTATTAGCATCATATGTGTCTCAAAAGCTGCTCCAGAAGTCAGATAATTATAAGATATCTTATTTTGACCAAATTTTAATCAAATCAGACATACAGTATGCTTCACAGAGACGGCTATCCTAGAATACATTATGTTGAGCTCAGTTAAAAAAAATAAAAATAGCAAGGAAGGCAAAACATTTTACAGTATTTCATTTAATATATAAAAAAAAAGTTAATTGGAAGAGCATGCCTGTGGCAACATTTCTGCAAAATGATATTGCATTGATTCTTGCATGTTTCACAACACTTTCAAAGTGAAATGTCCAGTGACTACCTCTAAAAGCAAATTCAGTTTTATTGGTTGAACATGAATCTGGCACGAGTTTGGAAATGAAATACTGGGTGAGCGGCACAAAAACGTTAATGCGCTATCATGTTTAAATCCTACCCCAGACATAACCAATAGTGTTAACAAAAGCAATTGCAAGTTTAAAGCATTTGCTGAATCAACTATGCTATTTTAGCTTGATACTATGATTCTTTGAGCTCTTTTATTGTGACGTGTGTTTGACTTGAGCACACCATATAGCAAGTGTCTGTACCAGGTGATCGATCAAGCAAGTTTACTATGTCAGAAAAGTACATATGGAGCTGATTATGTGATGCAAACACGAAATTGTATTTGTTTTTTTGAGGTCGCAACATCATATTGTGCAAGACACAAAAAAATGTCAAAAACGTCTTAATCAATAATCTGCCCCGTTATCGAAATGTATGATATTAATATTATATCATTAGCATATTGATGATGGATTGCCAATTAAGTATCTTTTCTATGGAGAACATATGTGGAATTAGAGTGATTTTCACTATCCACTCCAGAAAAACAAGTGATACCTAGAAAACAACATAAAACCATCCATATTAAGTAGCAATTTAGCACTTCCGTCTGTCTTTCCTTGCAACTGCTCTTCTGTTCAGTACTCCACCAGTCCTCTAGAGAGCATTTTACCTCACGTCTCAGCACCTTCTGTCAACCAGGTGCTACAGTCGGCTGGTTATTGACAGAGAAAAAGGGCACAAGCGCTCATAAACCTTTTAATACCCATCTGCAAAGGTCAGTTGTCTGACACTATCGAACTGACCCAAGGAGAGGAAAACATGAAATAAGAGGTGGAAAAATGAATTATCTTCCATCTTTGAAGTCTGGACTGTGCAAAGCTTAAGGATTCATCTCTTTAAACCAAACTTTGAGCATGAAACCATGCTGGAAAGCCTGGTCACAGACCTGTATGTTTAAAATATTTTGTTTGAAGTTGTCGATATTGCAAAAAAAAAAAAGTTCACATACAACTGTCCTAAAATGTATTTAATTATTCATTTGAGATTCATGTTCCTGGATTTTCAAAAGCTGAATTTCTCATATTACTGCACCTACTAAACTTGTAAAATAAGATGCGCTCTCAACAACAATAAAGACTAATAATCAACAAAATATAATTAGTGTATGTGTTATGTGTTGTTGTAAGAAAAGCAAAAGCTATTTTATTTTGGTCAGCTAATGATCATTCAAAAATCAACCAGAAAAAAGGGTTACTTTACTAGGTCTTTACTAAGTTAATAATATAATATACTATGCTATAAAATAAAATAATCAAATAGAATATAATATCAATATACTTA
Source organism: Sinocyclocheilus anophthalmus (assembly GCA_018155175.1). Lineage (NCBI taxonomy): Eukaryota > Metazoa > Chordata > Actinopteri > Cypriniformes > Cyprinidae > Sinocyclocheilus > Sinocyclocheilus anophthalmus. Next base: position 37,167 of record JADLZN010000277.1, read on the forward strand.
TATAATAGATTTAACAAACTTCAAGAAAATTTCCATAAAAGTTTCAGCAAACTCAGGAGAAACATTGGCTACTAAATAAATTAAATAAATGTCATTGAAATTAATGGAATACAGACAACCCCCCAGTGACGGCTGACAGCCGTTAATGCTTCAACCTCACAAACATAAATGCCAAAAGAGGAGGGAGAATCAAACAGCAAGCTATGGGGAATCAACAGCTTTGTGAAGGTTTCCCTATATAGGAATGTGGTATTTTAGTCAGCTTACATCATCCATCACTAATCGAAGAGTCTGAAACACACAACCTGTAGAGGAAGCTGGTAGTTTCCAGCTTGTGTAGTCACAATCCGGAGACCAAATACACAAGGTCTAAACATGATCTCATAGGAGATGAGCTTTCAATGTCATTACATATGTTGCACAGACCCTGAAAATGAACATTGTTAACATACTACACACATATTTTAGAGATGTGACACTGCGCTGAATCTTTGGGGTTCAGTGAAATAATGGAATTAAGAAGTTGTTTATTGTATTACTCAATGAGATAATTGAATATGTTGCGGCATTCACTAACCACTTTGCAAACACCTAATTGAAATCTTAAACAGATTTTGGCTGTATCAACTATTTTTAAGAATTTCAAAATTACCAGGCTTCAAATCTGCAATTCTTGAAACCTAAAAATGCTACCTAATGACTTAAAAAAAAAATAATAAAAATAAAAAATATATATATATATATATATATATAAATATATATATAATATATAGATATAATATATAAAAAACTCTACATCTATAATCAAATAAATGTCAATATAGTAGTATATAAAAATTATTGCCACTGTGCATTTATCTGCCCATCACATTTTTATATTATCTTCTATATTTCTGTGTCCATACTGTACATTTCAGTGAGTCCATAAATACAAAACTGCACAAATTTGCAGTTCAGTTTGTAGTGCACATGCATAAACACCGGACCCTTTGCTTCATATTTATTCAGTAAAACGCCACTGCACAGTAAAGAAAAATCCCCCTGAAAGCAACAACTACAGAAATCTCTATTCTATGGCTGTTTTGGTTGTACAGTGGGCATGTTTTGTCAGGTATCAACTGAAGCAGACTGTTTAAGACACTTACAAACCGTGTCACAGAGTAACACCTCTAAAGCAAGCAGCAGTGGCCTTTTGCATGTACCACTAGGGATGGTGTCTTCTCTTGGATGTAACACTAGCTGACCAGGGATGTTGGGTACACGCTCTCACTCTTGCACAAACACACACATACACACACTCACCAGAGGGTTGTCAGCTTGCTCTTTCCCATCAGCTGCGATGCTGTGTGGGAAGTGTCAGGAATGACACATTGGCATACTGGAACACATGCCAATGTGTCCCAGCATCTCTCCCCTGACACTGCTGCTGTTTTCCTTCAAGGGAGGCACAAGACAGCGCAGGAATATGACTCGTATCAGTCTTGTCAGAGTCCGTGGTTGTGTGCGTAAAGGATTTTGAGACCACCCACTGTCACATGCTCCTGAACACCTCACTGCTCCTGCTCCACTTACTCCTGAACTCTGGATCAGGTGTGGAAATGAGGTGTTAAGCAGATATGCATTTTTTTATGTCAATAACACAACAACACACATATTTTGAGTTAATGAAATAACTGTTTTCAATATATGAATACATTTTTTTCTTAAGATTATATGAATATTAATATATGAATAAATATTTTCCTATAACTACTTTAGTAGAGAAAGATGCTTTTTGGAAGAATATGAATTTAATAACCAGTTAAAAGCTTGACAGATTTTTTCGTAAGTGACATGATGCAATTGTTATGGTAGGATTACAGTACTAATTTATATTAAAAAAAAAAACTTCTAAGTGCAAGTCATTAGATATGGTTTTGGCAGGTAGTAAAAAAAAACCTTATTAAGGAATTTATTCAAATTATTATTTTTTCAAATAATACTAAAATTAATTAAGAAAAATAATGATGATGAATATTATTTAATAATATTAATTACTTAAATAATATTATTTCTATTTGATAAACTTTGAAAACAACAATTGCTATTTATGTTTAATAATTATTGAAAAACAAAATAACTGCGGAATATAAAACTATATAAATAATATTGAAATAAAGAGAATTAAATTACTATTAAAAGTATTTAAAAATACTAAACTAATTTGCATAAAAACGTTTTCACTGAGAAATATTATAAATATATTAAAAAATATGTATTTTTTTATTTTGAAAAAGATTAACATCTGATGTACATGTATTCAAGGTGTAAGCAAAATATGTTACTTCTTTTACTTAATGGCTGTACCACGTGACATATTCAGATTCATTAAATATAAACTTTTCTTAAAAATTGTATAAAAACTAGATTTTTCTAATTTTCTTTATTGTGGACACTCTACTGTATGTCATTGATTCTTTAACCAAGACCTTGCAGATGGTGGGTATAAATATGAATCTCATTCAAATCCTTTGGATAAAATAAAAAATTTAATAAATAAATTTCTCACTGAATATTGCGTATCACTCCAAAATATGTCACATTAGGGAAGTTAAATGTTCTTCGAACACTGTTTGTGTTGAGAGACAGATATAATAGAGAACAGAAGGGCATGCGCATTAACAGACTGACAGGAACTCTATCTGACCCTTGAAGCTGATGCAAATGTACTCAAATGATATGCAAAAGCACTGTCCAATCCTCCTTAAACGAAATCTATGCAGTCTGAGTGTCTATACAGATCTCTCCCTTCAGCTGTAACAGGGGAATCTGCTATTAGAAATAGTGTGGGCCATCATAGTGCCTTTGCCGCCACCTCAGTAGGCCCGTCGCCATGGAAACCCCAACCTGGCAGGTCTGAGATGTTTCTTACTGTGGCGGCAGCATATGGAGAGATGGAGAAAAAAAAAGTGTAGTGAAAGGAGACGTGAAAGTGAAGAAGGAAAAATAAGACTGAGAGAGAGAGAAAAAAGGAAATAAAGAAACTGTCAATAAAAAAAATTGTAAGTATAGAAGACAGACTGAGATAAAACAGGGAGCACAAGAGGGAACGAGAAACAGGGGGAGATAAGAAGTGGGCAGCTCAAAGAGGGGACAATGCATGTGAGGAACAAAGGCAGTCTAGCAGTGGACAAAAGCAGAGTGGTGTCAGCGGGTGCGTGTGTGGGTGTGTGAAGCGAGCGGTCCGCCATGCCCTTGGGGTCTGGAGCAGCTAATCCAATCTGCTGGCACATTGCCGCATAACCGCTCGCGTTACTGAGCTGTCCTGAGAGACACTTGCTCATTAGGACACACACACTCTGACTCCAGACTGAGAGAGAAACATTTCACATGTGTCTTCAATGACACTGCACAACGCTCACTGAACTAATACATTAGGTAATACTATTTTTTTTTTTGTTGCATTTTTGTGGATTGCATGTTAATGACATTCTGGTATAACACTTGACGCTTGTATATGTGACACATTTTAATGATATTTATTATAATATTCCAGAATTGATCTTATGTAGATGGGAATATTTGCCTGTTGCATCATGTCTCGCTTCTTTTTTATTTGCCTCAGGACGATGAGATATTTTTGCATTATACGTTAATCAGGTATGAATGATATATCATTAGCATAACAGATATGAACTGATATCAGTATTTTTTCAAAGCATTATAGACCTTAGTCAGGGTAGAGCCATATTTAATTTTTGTTGTGAGTTATGAGGTCTATACAAACAAGATACATTAATAACACTTTACAATAAGGTAAATTATAGATATATTATTATAGAGACTGGTGCGTCCGTGCGTAATGAGCGCTCTATGAGAGATAACGGGGAAAAGGTGGTTATAGGTAAAAAACTATCAAAGATATATCATTTCAATCTGTTAACTGCAACATTCTACACTCAAATAGGGTTGACACAAAACTATACTACACTGTTGCGCCTAGCAACCAATTTCCTACATACTGTGTGTGTGCTATTTTTATTGTATGTCTCTCATATCACTCCACTTTCTTATCACAGATTAAAATAATTTCAAATCGATATTTCATGTCCATTTAATTATTTATTTATTTGGAAAGTAGCCATGTAATAAGTGGAATACTGTACAGTCTGTCCGGCATTATGAATTACTTATAATTTATTTTGTATTACATTAAGAAAACCTTTATAATACAATTTCATTATGTATACAAGCTTCCAGTAGAAATATGAGGATATTCCATTACATATTTTAAGAGAACAAAACCTAAAGCAGCTAACAAAACATAAAATTCCTAACAAACCTGATAGCTCCTTTTCTGAAGTACAGCACTGAACACACACACACACGCCTGCAGAGTGAAGAATCATTCCCCTCTGGGCCAAGGACACGCTTTTTAGTATGCATTCCTCTCACACCCTCGATATCTAATAGATCTAATATTGGACACCGTGAGCGTGTGTACATGACGGTGTGCACTTGTTTTGACATATAGATGGCCATGCGTTTGTTTTATGGGGGTGAGAGAGGAGGTTAAAACACTACCGGAAGGGAGATAAAACCCCACACAGACGCTGACATTTGGGATCAAGACGACATAAATCAACACTCCAGCCAACCCTGTGAGACTGTATTTCATGCTCAAGGAGTCCAGTGTCCAAACAGATCCAGGACTCCTATTAATCTCTATTAGACAGCGGCTCTGCCTGGCCTGGAGCCCAGTGGGCAGCTCAGGAGACCCATTCAAGCCTAGACGAGACCTCGGCCTCGGGCACCTGCACAGGGCCGTGCCCTTCTCTAGCTTCTAGCTCATGCCCCACCTTCAGCCAAAACAAGTCACAATGCAGCACACATACTGTATCTGATCATATGTGCACCAGGGTCAGAATTGATCTTACTTAAAGTGTTGTCTTTTGTGTCAAATACTTCAAACAATTAATTCAGTCAATTAGATCACTAGGCTGTTACCAATCAAATTTTAGCTGCATCAACAAAAGCTATATTTACACTGCAAAGGTGAAACAGAAGCTGCATCTGACATGGAATGTATGTTTATCTACACAGACTGTTTTTGGGCAGTTCATACAGAACATGTTTTTCCATTCTATTGTGCTACTTTTCCATTGTTTTTTTATGCAAATGCACTAGACGGACATGTTTGACCGTTGAAAATTAGTTCAACTTTGAAAAAAAAAGTGTCTCGAGACTTTGCATTTTTCTCCCATTCCACTGCCCATGTCTTGCGTTTATGAAAGCAAAAAAGGATTCTGTGTGAATGGCCCCTAATGCTGATCACAGGTGGCATACATTTCTTACACAAAAAACATAACATATAGACTATTTAATTAAAAAACAGGAACTCATTACAGGATTGGGCTGCAATATTATGACCATCATTGTCGAATATTTGCTGATATTGTAATAATGATTATTAACATTGATAATCGAATACTTACAAGAACATTTCTGGGTTTGGGGAAATGGCACGTTATATTCTGGCTACACAGACAAAACCAAAAATATCAAACAATAAGTATGATTATATAGATATATATAATATACATATACAGGTGCATTTAAATAAATTAGAATGTCGTGGAAAGGTGCATTTATTTCAGTAATTCAACTCAAATGTGAAACTCGTGTATTAAATAAATTAAATGCACACAGACTGAAGTAGTTTAAGTCTTTGGTTCTTTTAATTGTGATGATTTTGGCTCACATTTAACAAAAACCCACCAATTCACTATCTCAACAAATTAGAATACTTCATAAGACCAATAAAAAAAAACATTTTTAGTGAATTGTTTGGCCTTCTGGAAAGTATGTTCATTTACCTTACATGTACTCAATAATTGGTAGGGGCTCCTTTTGCTTTAATACTGCCTCAATTTGGCGTGGCATGGAGGTGATAAGTTTGTGGACCCTGACGTGGTATGGAAGCCCAGGTTTCTTTGACAGTGGCCTTCAGCTCATCTGCATTTTTTGGTCTCTTGTTTCTATGGGGTTCAGGTCTGGTGAGTTTGCTGGCCAGTCAAGCACACCAACACCATGGTCATTTAACCAGCTTTTGGCAGTGTGGGCAGGTGCCAAATCCTGCTGGAAAATGAAATCAGCATCTTCAAAAAGCTGGTCAGCAGAAGGAAGCATGAAGTGCTCCATAATTTATTGGTAAACGGGTGCAGTGAAGTTGGTTTTCAAAAAACACAATGGACCAAAACCCCGCAGTGGGAACATTGCACCCCAAATCATCACAGACTTTGGAAATTTAACACTGGACTTCAAGCAACTTTGGTTATGAGCTTCTCCACCCTTCCTCCAGACTCTAGGACCTTGGTTTCCAAATGAAATACAAAACTTGCTCTCATCTGAAAAGAGGACTTTGGACCACTGGGCAACAGTTCAGTTCATCTTCTCCTTAGCCCAGGTAAGAAGCCACTGACGTTGTCTGTGGTTCAGGAGTGGCTTAACAAGAGGAATACGACAACTGTAGCCAAATTCCTTGACACGTCTGTGTGTGGTGGCTCTTGATGCCTTGACCCCAGCCTCAGTCCATCCCTTGTAAAGTTCACTCAAATTCTTGAACAGATTTTGCTTGACAATCCTCATAAGGATGCGGGTTCTCTCGGTTGGTTGTGCATCTTTTTTTTCCATACTTTTTCCTTCCACTCAACTTTTTGTGAACATGCTTGGATACAGCACTCTGTGAAACAGCCAGCTTATTTGGCAATGAATGTTTGTGGCTTACCATCCTTGTGAAGGGTGTCAATGATTGTCTTATGGACAAATGTCAGATCAGCAGTCTTCCCCATAATTTTGTAGCCCAGTGAACCAAACTGAGAAACCATTTTGAAGACTCAGGAAACCTTTTCAGGTGTTTTGAGTTGATCAGCTGATTGGCATGTCACCATATTCTAATGTGTTGAGATAGTGAATTGGTGGGTTTTGTTAAATGTGAGCCAAATCATCACATTAAAAGAACAAAGACTTAAACTACTTCAGTCTATTTACATTGAATTTATTTAATACACGAGTTTCACATTGAGTTGAATTACTGAAATAGATTAACTTTTCCACGATATTCTAATTTATAGAGATGCACCTGTATATATATATATATATTATAATAGATAAATATATATCTATATTTTTTTACATTAGGAAATCAAGACTTAAATTTGCATTGTAGAAGCATGAAAATCAAAAAAAGTGATGTTAAAATGGGAATTAATTATATACAGAAAAATGTGAGCATAGAACGTTCCCCATCACTGAAGCGGTCCATGACTTCTACAATGAAAAACACTGCAAAATGTATCTCTTGCTTACATTGTATCTGTACTTTGACAGAAGCTCAACAGAAATGTCTGCGATTGGTTGTAATGCTTTATGCTGCAAAACATCTGAATGCATCAAAAACTGATATAAATGTAATGCCACTATTGACAGTATTTATTTATTCTCACATTAAAATTTAGTTTAACTGTGCAGGGGCATTTTTGCCCCCTTATCTTGAATTTGGGGGGCATTTTTGTTCGTTTTGGTGCCTTTTTTTGCCCCAAGCCACCATTGATGTTTGACCTTACTGCACATACATTGGTATTCACTCAGATTTGGCTGTTGTATTGGGCTGTACTCAGACTTGAATGACACACAGTGACCCTAAAACTATTCTCAATTTAGAAACTTAAGTCATACTTCTTATATAATGCAATGACTTTCATACATTTTTAAATGCGATTTAAGTCTCTTTTCAGACCAATTTGTATCATCACACACTGTAAGAATTCAGTGACCTTGCTTTTGACTGTGATATATAGGTGTCTGTGATAATCTAGTGTGAAAACATGTGGCAGATTTTAAATCAAGCACACTCATCAGCAGAAATTTACATTTCAAATATCATGTGCATTGGAGAGATCTTTATGTGAGATGGACCACAGATGGTACTTTGGCAAGGTGATATACTGAGTTTAACACTGCACAGCCCTCATAGAGGACAACTATTAACCTTAGCACTTGCTAGTTCTACACATCACAGACTGTCAGGGACTATATTTTGTACTCGAAGAATAAACAAAACAATGTTTTAATCCAAATGTGTATCCTTAATATTTGTGAAGTAACAATGCTACAATCATGGGTTTGACTCTCAAAAAATGATGTCATCATTTACTCACCCTTCAAGTTGTTTGAAACCTTTCTTTTGTTGAACATGAAGATATTTTGAAGAATGTGGTTAGTCAAACAGTTGCTAGTAGCAATTGACTTCCATAGTATGGAAATAAAATACTAGTTAGTGAGAACCAGCATATCTTATTTATGTTCAACAGAAGAAAGAAATTCATTCAGGTTTTGGAATAACTTGAGGGTCAGTAAATTATGACAAAATTCCCATTTTTTGGAAATGGAAATACAACGTACTATGTACTTTAAATGTAATGCAATTCTACCAAATGCAAATAATAATGTAAATATAATGAAAGTAGAAGGTGATTTATGCTGCCAAGGTCCAAAAATGATAATCTTTCTCACCAACAAATCCAATTTATGCATTTCCATATTCATAAAATGGCGCCTTCAGATATTCCAATCACAAACAGCAAATCTGAATATGTACAACAAAAAGAGTTATGAAAATAGTTTTTTGGAGCTTGATGTCCACTTTCATTATACAGAAAAAAGCATCTGGGTTGGAATGAAATGAAGCTAAGTAAATGATAAAATAAACATTTCATTTTGGGGGGTGCAGAATTCCTTTACTCATATGATTACCATCAGTTATTATACAGCTCTATCCACTGTCTGATTGTTCAATCCGAAAATCCTTGGAATAAGTATAATTGTGCCATACTGTGACAAGCCTTTGTGCTCAAGTAAGCACTCCTAATCCTATCAGCTGATTAACACATCTCATAATTACACAGCTGCCTCTGGAGTAGGCCGAACTCATGTCCTCAATGATGGCAGAGCAGGAAGTCAAGCTGAAGAGGATTGGGAGAGGGATGAATGGAGGTGTGCACAGGTAACATGTATGTGCACTCTTTTGGCCCCTCACACACATATCAAGGGAGGCATTTAAAGGCAAAACCAATTCTCTGAAGATTTTATCCAAGGTAAGCCATTGTTGCTATCTATGTGGCTGCTCCATTAACAAGACCTCATATTTTTTTTCAGAAAAAGACACAGCACAATAGAGTGAAGAGGTTGTCCTTGATGGGAATCCCCTGACAGTTGTCGTAACTATGATTTGCAGATAGCGGTGAGCATCAGAATAAAATACTCAAGAGACCGTAAGTGACCTGGTGAGCGTCTGTGTTTATTTTGCTCCCAGCATGCTTGAATGCCTCAGGGGAGTATGAGACGCTGCCTCATCAGCCGTAAAGCCCACTTAAATACTTCCAGGTGCTGAAGAACTCAAAAGAGATATTCCACCAAGGTGAAACATGGTAAGCAGGCTTATAAACACAGGAATAAACACAATGAGGATGACAACAACAACAAAAAAACTTAGCTGGCCTCCCAGTCTATGCTGGTTTTAGAGTGGTTTGGGCATTTGTTAGCTGTTGAGGTTTGGTGACCATCTGACTAACCAGCTAAACCAGCAGAACACCAGTATGGAGGGGCAGGGAGACGAGCTAAACCAGCTAAAACCAGGTTGGCCAGGATGGGTAAACAGTCAGACCAGTTTAAACCATCTTAGATCTCCCAGTCTGCTCAAGCTTGTATAGTTTTCTGGATTTAGTGCATCCAGGGCACTTGTTAGTTGCAGCTACAACAAATTAAACCAGCTGAGACCAGAAAACCATCTTAAGCCTCCCAGTCTACTCAGGCTGGTTTTAGAGGGTTTTGGGCCACTTCTTAGCTGAAGAGGCTACTGTAGCTTGACCAGATTAAACCAGCTAAGACCAGCAAACAGTTTTAGGTCTCTCAGTCTGGATTAAAAGGGATTTTTTTTTTTGCTGGCCAGACAAGATTAGACAAGATTTGACCAGCTAGACAAGATTAATCCAGTAAATAATCTCAGGTCTCCCAGTCTGTTCAGGCTGGAGCGACCAGGCTGAGAAACTTATTAGAGCAGCTATACCAGATTCAACCAGCTAGGACCAGCAAACTGTCTTAGTCCTCCAAATCTCCTCAGGCTGGATTTATAGATGTTTGGGGCCTTGTTAGCTGGCCAGGCTGGGAGACTTGCTAGACAAGATTAAACCAGCCTCTTTACCATTTGACAAAATGCATGTGAATTAGCGAAGGTTCTCATGAAAAAAAGGCTAATTCTTTTTAATAAAACCATTTAAGATGGAGGTTATTAAGCCTCTTATTAAGAAACCACAACTAGATCCTAGTGAACTGGCAAATTATAGACCCATTTCAAATCTTCAGTTTATATCTACAATTTTAGAAAAAGTTGTGTCTGCTCAATTGTGCTCCTTCCTGCATAAAAATTATATCTATGAAGAATTTCAGTCTGGTTTCAGGCCTCATCATAGCACAGAAACTGCACTTGTTAAAATTACAAATGACTTGCTTCTTGCGTCAGACTGTAACGGGGCTGACGAGACGTGAGATATGTGGATCCATCTGCAGGCTTTATTTAAGAGACGTGGTAAACAGGCAGGGTCGAACAATGGCAAACTGGTATATGGCGGGCCAAAACACAAGAATAGTCCTAGGGCTAGCATAGGTCACCGATCAGCAGAGAGAATCACAGGGGCGAGACGAGAGGGAGAAACCCAAGAAAACAGGCAAAGATCAGAAACGGCAAAACAAGGAAAACAAGGAAAACAAGGAAAACACGGAGACTCGGAAAGGAGTACAGGCTAAACAATACTCAGCAGAGAAGGGGGTTAGAGTGGGGTTATATGTGAATGAGGTGAGTATTAGAAACAGCTGTGTGCAATGGGTGCAATCCGGGCAGTGGTGTGCAATGAATTATGGGATATGTAGTCTGGGGTGCTATGCAACAGTATTGTTTTGTGCGAGAGTCAATGTAAAGGAAATGGTGACCTCTGGTGGTGAATAAACGGAAGTCCATGGACTGAATTTGTGACAGAGCCCCCCCCCCCAAGGAGCGGATTCCAGACACTCCAAACACTAAACGATCCAGGGGGGCGGTGGAGCGGAGGCGGAACAGGGGAGGGACGGAGGGCCAGGTCCAAAAATAGGAGAGACCAGGGACTGAGGCAGAACCGGCAGAGCTGAGGACCACCACAGCAAAGCAAACGGGACCGAAGATCCCCACGGCGGAACAGAGGACCACCAGAACCAGACAGTAAACCAACACGGCGGAGCAGAGGACCACCACGGAAGAGCAGAAGACCACCAGAACCAGACAGTAGACCACCACGGCGGGGCAGAGGAACACCACGGCGGAGCAGAGGGAACAGGAACCCCCCCTGGTGAACGAGAGTCTGAGACAGAGAGGTCATAGGCGGCCTCCTTGGCCGGAACAGAACGGACAGAGAGTTCATAGACGGCCTCCTTGGACGGAACAGAACAGGCAGATAGTTCATAGACGGCCTCCTTGGCCAGAACAAGACAGACAGAGAGTTCATAGACTGCCTCCTTGGCCGGAACAGAACAAGCAGAGAGTTCACAGGTGTGTATCTACTGACACATCTGGCAGGTTCGGCAGCAGGCACCATTGCTTTGGGGAACACAGCAGCGAGCACCACCACTTCAGGAGAGACTGTAGCTTCAGCCACCGACCCTGCAGACCTGATAGTGGGTGCTGCCGCCTCTGGAAGTTCTGTGGAGGTGTATGCAGCCCAAAAACAACAAAAGGCGATCCCCATCAGGGGACACACTTCAGACAGGGGAAGAGTTCATGAACAGAGGGTCTAGAGTGAGTGGTTGTGCGTTCTGGACCACTCAAACCACAATTATATTTTGTTAAGTAGATTTCACAACTACTCGTATAACCCCAGGACGCCGAAAAGGACCTGGTTTCAAGGAACACGAGACATTTACAACCTTGTTGGATGCGAGCAGACTCTCCGCTGCATTCTCAGAAGCAAGAGGAACAAATGAAACAGTAGGAATGGACTTTACTACTAATTAATTCATAGGAAAACCTTTCTTTTTGAATGAACACAGATTCTTCAGGTCATTGTGTATAGTATTGCTGTCTTCTATATTATCTGTTGTATTGTAGACTATTTTATCCATGCTTATGATAGAACCACTCATTCATTTAACCTTACATATACCTTGTTTAGTATCTATGAATTCGCATTCTGATGATCTAAACAAGAATGTATATTATATGGTGGTACATAGGCAAATATATTAGTGCCCTGAGAACCTTTAGTATTTCCAATCAAAGTTCCAGATACTAAAGTACCATGTTTCCACACAAAGAGCCATAAACTCCACAGGATCGCAAAACGCCCACTTGGGATTCCGGCCCTTCTCATTGGCTAAGCCCATCTTGAGCGGCGGGGATCTTCTCTGACCTTAAAGATGACACACCATGTGACCCCCCCAGTCGGTGGTTCAGTCAGATGCAGATAAAGATGTGAGAAAACGCTTCAGGATACCAAAGATCTGTGCCAGGCCTTTCGGCCTTGACTTTCCATTCACCAAAGATTCTCTGACACAACCTGGTTCTTTTCATCATAATTTCAGCAAGATTTGGGCCTTAAGATTGCATCAGGAATATCTTTCAGACAGACGAGACTCGCAAGTATCAAACTTAGTATTATTAATTGATACATTAAGTATCATAAAGCACCTTTTTACAAAGGCGTTTGAACTAAGAATCTGATGTTTCCCTCAGGCGTAGATCTGCTGAATATGCAAATGGTCCAATAAATGTCATTAATTATGTCTCTTTTGTACTGATGTTAAACTTTAACCTTTCCTATACCAACGTATGTGTGTGTATATATGTGTATGTAGACCAGTTTCTGTGTGTATGTAGGATGTTAGACCAGATTATGTGTTTATGTAGTATGTTAGACTAGTGTAAGTGTTTATGTAGTTAATAAAACCTTACTTGTATCACACTTGCCGTGTTCATTGTTTGCTCATAACCGGAGTCACTAATCATGCAGATTTAAGTTACAAGCTTATAGAATTGTACAGTAAAAAGTTATTTCCCTTAACCAGGAAATTAACGTCTTAGAATTGACAAGACAGTGGACCCTGAGAGGTCAGCTAAATATCTACAGCGGACTAAAATATGAATAGTTAATTATAACTAGTTATGGTGAATTATTCATATTTCCTGT